>SZWC01018103.1:17095-28094 GCA_023375785.1 Penium margaritaceum | reverse complement strand
ACTCATGAATTGATCCACACTGCCAGGAGAAACAGGCTCAAAGTGTCTACCCTCGAGCTCCTCGTGCGATGCAACGTTCGTCTACGCAAGCACTACGGCCGAAGCGGACGGAGGGCAGCAAAGGACCTCGCCAAGGCCGTGGAGGCAGAGGCAGAAGCTGAAGCTGAGGCAGATGCCAGTGAGGATGACGGGGAGGTCGTTGAGGAGGATGGACTGCTGAGTGAGCCAGAGGATGACATGGAGAGCGATGAGGAGGACGGTGAGGAGGATGAGGAGGAGGAGGCAGCGGATGAGGGAGATGTGGTGGAGGTGATGGCCTCTGTCCGTGTCATGAGTGACATGCCAGCACTGCCTCATGCTCGTCCAGTGCGCGTTCGTGCACAAGAGACGCTGGTAGCAGCAGCAGCAGCAGCAGCAGCAGCTAGCACGAGCAGACAAGGTACAGCGGCAGTAGCAGCAGCATCAGCAAGTGGGGGAGCAGCAGGTGGGACAGCAGCAGGTGGGGAAGAACCAGGTGGAGAAGTAGCAGGTGAGGAAGGAGCAGGTGGGGATGAAGCAGGTGGGGAAGCAGCAGATGGAAGTGGAGATGCAGCAGTTGCAGCTGAAGATGCAGAGAGCCCAGCATGCCAGCCAGCGTCCACAACGGCATCAAGAGTTGGCGGCTCCAAGCACAGCGACAAGCGTGCTGCCCTGGTTGCACTAGCTGCTGCAAGGGCTGCAAAGCGTGTGGCAGGCAGCACCCCAGCAACTCAGGCTGCAAATAGGCTAGCTGCTAGGCGTAGAGCTGCTATGCGCAAGTAGATCAGTTGGCTTGGCCTCCTTGAATAAAAAACTGCTTTGAACTGCATCCCTTTCCATTGTATTTGCCGTGTTATCCCTGCCCATCTATGAATGCTATCCATGGTGGATGACACCTCTGTCCATGGTGAATGTCAATAAGTGTAGCAATAAGGCCCAAAGCATGGCATTTGATAATTTCAAGTTGCATAAGAGAATGGTTGTGTAGTGATAGTGAACCAGACCATGGAATGTACAATGTTGTTGCTTGGGAATAGGTGTGAAAATGGTGTTTTGGGTCTGACTGTCCCTTGCTTTTTTGGCCATTGCCAGCTCTCAGCCCTCTAATATGAGGGATGCCTCTGTAACCACATCGATGTGCCCAATCAGTGCTACATCGATGTACCGTTGTGGACATCGATGTACCGTTGTTCGAGGTACCGCGGTCAACTCTGCTAAGGAGTATGGCTTGTGAGAGGGCTTACCTGCCCAAGCTCTAGCCGTATATGTACACCATCATTTTGAGTGATTCAACAACCATTCTTCAGCACAACTAATGCCCTTTCAGTCCCAAATGCTTGTTGCTCCAAGGCTCCCTCTCTCCTTCAATTCCAACACTCGAAGCCAGGTTCTTCCACTTTTAGCCAGCACAAACCGTTGCTTTGAGAGTGACGGGTTAGGGTCAAAGGTTGACCAAATTTGACAATTGACGACTACATCTTACAGTTCCTGAGAAGAACTTCCCAACGCGCCCAAGATCGCAAAGATCCAAGAGTGGAATTGAGAGTTATGCTCAAAACGAGGTCGGCCAGGGCTACACTCTTCTCTCTGAGTAAGACTGTCGCCTTGTCATGACCATACCTCTCTTGTTTCTTTGTCAAATTTTAAACGTAGCACATGCGAATTGAATTATTTTTCCTAAGCTTTCCATCGGTACAAAACAATCTGCATTCCATGGGTACATTTGGGAGAAACGACATTTTCAAGCTGGCTGGTCTGAGTTGGAGTAGGACTAGAAACATACCTTGTTTTCATAAGGGCATGTCTCTTGAAATCCCTCGTTGACGACCTTAGCTTATGGGTCTGAATGTTATTGAGCTGAATTTTCTAGTGGTGGGCTCAGATTTTTTGAATTCCCAGTCTGCTGGCCTCTATAGTCCATTTTCTGTCAGACAGATATCTCACACGGGCAGTATTAAAAGCAATGGTAGCGCCGCCACTCAATGGCACCTGTTGAGCATCACCAAAGCTCAAAATGACAGCAGCAAGCATGGTAACAGCAGTCAAGCCCATGGAGAGGCTGGAAGGGCACGCCAACTTCACGTTTTGGAAGATCCATCATCGCCTTCTTTTGGAGGAGAGGGGCTTGTGGGAGGTGGTGAATGGCGACAAGCGCGCTCTGCCTCCACAGGCAAAAGGCATCGCCATAGCACAGGTGGTGGCAGGGAAGATGCCGCAGAAAGGTGCAGCAGATACAAGTTTATCTACAACTACAGCAGTGGCATATGAGGAGAGGAAGAAGAAGAGAAGGCAGGCCTCCAAACTGCTTGTTGACCCCATCTCCAACCCGCATCTTCAGTACGTGAGTGACAAGGCTACTCCAAAAGGGTGGGATGCCTTGTGCAAGAAGTATGGGAGCAAGGATCCTGCATTCCTCATGCTTTTGGAGGAGAAGATGATGGCATTGAAAATGCAGGGTAGCGAAGAGATGGAGGCATTCTTGGACACGGCAAAGGAGTTGGAAAAGTAGCTGGAAGGGGCTGGCAACCTTGTGGAAGAGACGTGCGGCATCCTCCTCTTGCTTAGGGGACTCCCAACAAGCTATCAAACGGTATGAGAGATGGTGTGCCAGCCGACTCTTGACCTGGACTTCATCCGAACGCACCTGGTGCAGGTGGAACTGCATCGTAATACAACAAGGCGCAATGATAGTAGCAACAGTGAAGCAGCTTTTATGGCCATGGGCTTAAGCAACAAGCAGCAACAGCAGTCTAGGCAGCAAAGAGGCAAGAAGAAAGGCAAGTGCCACTATTGCCAGAAACAGGGGCTCTACAAGTAAGAGTGCTTAAAGTTGAAGAGGGACAAGAAGGAGCAGCAGCAACAGTAGTCCTCGCAACAATAGCAAAAGCAGCAGCCTCCACACCACGAGTAGCAGCAGTCACAACGTCAGCGGCAACAGCAGAACCAGACCGGCGTACGCTACTTTGGCAACATGAACATGGCCAAGGAGGTGTGCGACCGCCTCTTCATGGCGACATTCGACATGTCGCAAATGGAGAAGGTGGATCTAGCGTGGTGTAAGGACTCGGAGTGCACGAAGAGTCTGACGCACCACAAGGAGTGGTTTACGTAGCTACTCTCAATCCACTCCCGACCTATTGCTTTGGGTGATGATTTGGTGTTGTATGCTAAGGGGATTGGGATTGTGGAGATGTGGTTGGAGACCCTGCGTGGCATTGAAATAGGAGTGTTCCATGGCATGATGTATGTACCTGATGCTGCATTCAACCTTCTTTTAGTGTCCTCCCTAACCAACACAAGACTACGAGTCGTCTTTCATGACGACTATGCCTACATCCTCGACAAGGAAACGGGAGAGGAATTGGCCAGGTTGGTGAAGGAAGTCAACATGTACTTTGTTCGGAGCAACCAAGATCCTGCGTGAGCAGAGTCTTGTAGCAGTGGTGCAAGGGACAGATGGCAAAATTTGGCATGCGTGCTGCAGCCATATCGGCATGCACGCCTTGCAGCGACTTCAAACAAAGCAGATGGTGCGTGACTTGCCCACCATCTCCAACTTTGAGCAGCAGTTATGCATTAGCTTTCTAGAAGGGAAGCAGCATGGCGAGGCATTCTCTCGAGCAAGGGAGCACGGGAAGATGGTGCCTAAGCTGGTCCACACACACTTGTGTGGCCGGATGCAGACCCAGAGCTTTGGAGGCTCTAGGTATTTTCTAACCTTCGTTGATGATTTTAGCCGTTGCTACGCTGAGTACTTCCTTTCCTCCACGAACCAGTGCTTTGACAGGTTCAAGGAGTTCAAGGTCATGGTGGAGAAACACAGCGGCAAGAAAATCAAGTTGTCACGTCACGACCGTGGTGGCGAATACGTGATGAAAGACTTCAAGGACTACCATGCAACAGCTAGCATAAAGGCACAGCGTACCATGCCATACTTGCCGCAACAGACAGGCTTAGCAAAATGTGCCAACCGCACCATCGTTGAGTCGGTGCGCTCCATGCTTCACGCGGATCGGCTTACTTACGACTTCTGGGCCGAAGAAGTGAGCACTGCGGTGTACATCAAGAACCGCACTCTAACCAAGGCGTTGGAACAGATGACGCCATACGAGGCATGGCTTGGCAAGAAGTCAAGCATGGGCCACCTTCGTGCGTTTGGCACCTTGGCGCACATGCACGTGTCCTAAGAGAAGCAGTAGAAATCGGACGCAAAACGTGTTCACACACTCATGATCGGCTATGATGTGGCAAGCAAGGCCTATCACCTCAAAGAAAGGGATACCGTCCATGTCATCATCTCTAGGGATGTCTTCTTCAACGAGAGCAATGTCATCGGCACGAACATTGTTTGTGAGGAAGCAACAGAATCAGCACCTGACGAGGTAGTGGGAGCAGATAGCTTTCCTGACCCAGTCTTGAACCTTCCTCTACTGTGACAATGGGAGAACCACTCCACTCTCCCATGTCTGATGTAGCAAAAACAACGACCTCGTTGGCAAAAGCAGAAGAAGGAGATGCAGCCCCACCACCAATACCAATTGTACCTGTGGCACCACGCCAGCCGCCCGCTAACGCCCCGGCACCAGGTCGTAGGTACCCTCTCAGGTTGCGCAAAAAGCCTGGTTAGCATGGGCATTTTTGGATGCTCAAAAAACCAGACCAGATGCATGTCGCAGTTGTAGCAGATTCACATACGCTGACATCATAGAAAGAAGCCATGGCTATAGCAGATGCAGCAGATTGGGCGCAAGCCGTGCACTAGGAGATACAATCACAGCTAGATAACGGCACATGGGAGCTGGCTGAGCGTCCACCTGGACGCAAGGTGATCAAGTGCAAGTGGGTGTCCAAGAAGAAGCGGGGAGCAGATGGTAACCTGGAAAAATACAAGGCAAGGCTGGTTGCCAAGGGCTTCTCACAGCATGAGGGCATCGACTACACTCAAACCTTTTTCTCCTGTTGCAGAGTTTGCCTCTGTATGCACGCTTCTCTTTTATGCAGCAACTGAGAACTTCCATGTTCATCACATGGATGTGAAGACGGCATTCTTCAGTAGTGACTTGGAGGAGGAAATCTACATGGAGCAGCCAGAGGGATCCGTCGTGGATGGCCTCGAGCACCTGGTTTGTAAGCTGCTCAAGTCGTTGTACGGTCTCAAGCAAGCGTCGCGTGCTTGGAACCAGAAGTTGGATGCGGCGCTGTAGTGCATGGGGTTCGAGCGCATTGAGTGTAACTATAACGTCTATTGCTGGCAGCATTGTCATGAGGTGCTCATCATTATTGTCTATGTGGATGGCATGCTCCTTCTTTCCAACAGCATGTCTGCACTATAGGAGTTCAAGGAGGTCATGCAGGAGCTCTTCGAGATATAAGATCTCAGGGAAGCCTCATACTTCCTTGGTATCCAGATTACGCATGACCACAAAGCACATACCCTCTTGTTGTAGTAGAGCCGCTACATCAAGGATGTTTTGCAGCTGTTCGGCATGGCAGAGGCAAAACCCATCGGCACGCCGCTTGAGACGCGGTAGTACCTCATGAGCTTTAGTGGAGAAGCAGATGTAGCTGAGCGGCAGAAGTACCAGAGTGACGTTGGTAGTCTCATCTACTTGATGGTGGCAACCAGGCCGGACCTCGCACAGGCTGTGAGCTCTGTCAACCAGCACATGGCTAATCCTGGATTTGAGGGATGAGACCACATGCCTTCACGTAGAAGTGCTGCTCTTCACAGGTCACTGGCTTGGTGCAGAAATCAGCGACCTGCTTGCTGATTGGAGTTAACTCCAGCTTGATCGCACCCTGTTGTACCATGTGTCTCATGAAATGATAGGCTATGTCGATGTGTTTGCTGCGATGATGGTGCTCGAGGCTCTGGGCGAGTGCAATTGTGCTTTGGTTGTCGACGCGTACAAGAACAGGAAGTGTTTGACTCCTCATCTCTGCCATGAACCGTTGAAGCCAAACTACTTCCTTTGCTCTAAACCTTACAGACACATATTCAGCTTCAGTGCTTGAGGTGGCCACAACCACCTCCCGCTTGCTACACCAGCTGATGGCCCCGCCATTCATGAGCAACACATGTGCATAGATAGACTTGTGGTCCTTGGGGTCTAAAGCCCAATCTGTGCCTGTGTAGCCGATGATGCTATTGTCATTGTTATTGTAGGCGATGCCGATGTTGATGGTTCTAGCAAGGTAGCAAAAGATCTGCTTCACCGCCTTCTGGTGTTCAAGATCGGGGTTTGCCATGTCCTAGCTTATAGCGATCACTTCCCCTGCAAGGTCGGGCATGGTTGCCACCATCAAGTACATAAGACTGCCGATGGCACTCAGGTACTTCTGTAACTCAGCTCCATCTGCTTCTCCACCGAAGCTCATGAGGTACTGCCGTGTCTCAAGCGGTGTGCTGATGGGTTTTGCCTTTGTACTGCCAAACTGCTGCAAAACATCTTGATATGGCGACTTTCCTGTAACAAGAGGGTACGTGCTTTATAGTCATGCGCGATCTAAATAGCGAGGAAGTATGAGGCTTCTCCAAGATCTAACATCTTGAAGCACTCCTGCATTGCCTCCTTGAACTCTCGTAGTGCAGACATACAGTTGGAAGGGAGGAGCATGTCATCCACATAGACAATAATGATGAGTAGCTCATGATCATCGTACCAGCGATAGACGCTATAGTGATACTCGCTGCGCTCAAACCCCATGTACTAAAGCACTGCATTCAACTTTTGGTTCCAAGCACGCGACGCTTGCTTGAGGCCATATAGTAATTTCATTAGCTTACAAAAAATGTACTCCTAGCCATCCATGACGAATACCTCTTGCAACTCCATATACATCTCCTCCTCCTAGTCACTGTTCAAGATTTTTTTCTTGACATTCATGTGGTAGATCTCGAAGCCCTCAGCTATTGCATAAGAGAGAAGCGTGCGCACAGAGGCAAACTTTGCAACAAGACCAAAGGTTTCAGTGTAGGCGATGCCTTCCTGGTGCGAGGAGCCCTTGGTGACGAGGGTTGCCTTGTACACCCACTTGCACTTGATTACCTTGTGTCCAGGTGGACACTCAGCCAGCTCCCACGTGCCGTTGTCGAGCTGCGACTGTATCTCCTGTTGCACAGCTTGCGCCCAATTTGCTGCATCTCGTGCAACCATGTCCTTCTTGTAGGTTGTTGGCTCATCTGAATCTGCTAGAACTGTGACATTCATCTGGTCTGGTTTTTGGAGCATCCAGAAAGGCACCCGATCACCAGGCTTGTAGTGCACCCTAAGAGGGTACCTACGACCTAGTGCCGGGGCGTTAGCGGGCGGCAGGCGCGGTGCTCCACATACAACTGCTACTACTGGTGGTGCTGCATCTCCTTCTTTTGCTTCTGCCGATGTGGCCACAATATTTGCTACATCAGAAATAGGAGAGTAGAGTTGTTCTCCCATTTTTGCAGTAGAGGAAGAGTCAAGAGAGACAGGGTTAGGAAAGGTATCTGCTCCAATTGCATCCTCAGCTGCTAGTTCTCTTTCTTCCTCACAAAAATGTTGGTGCCGATGACGATGCTCTTGTTGCGGACAACATCCTTGAAGATGATGACGTGGCCGGTATCTCTCGTAGAGGCAATAGGCCTTGCTTGCCACATCATAGCCGATCAGCATCTGTGCGCTTTTCGCGTTCTACGTTTGCTCCTTCTCCTTGGGTACGTGCATGTGCGCCAAGTTGCCAAACGGATAAAGGTGGCCCAAACTCGGCTTCTTGGCAAACCATGCCTTGTTTGGCATCATTTGCTCCAACGCCTTGGTTGGATTGCGGTTCTTCATGTACACCGTAGTGCTCAGTACTTCGGCCAAGAAGTCATAACTGAGCCGATCCGAGTGAAGCATGGAGCACGCCGACTCAACGATGGTGTGGTTGGCACGTTCCGCTATGCCGTTCTGCTACGGCAACAATGGCGTGATGTACTACGCCTTGATGTCGGCTGCTTCCAGGTAGCACTGGAAGAATTTGCTCAGGTATTCGTCACTGTGGTCGTTGTGCAACGCCTTCGTTTTTTTGCCCATCCTGTTCTCCACCATGGCCTTGAACTCCTTCAACCTGTCAAAGCAATGGTCCTTGGAGGAAAGGACGCACACAGCAGTGTAACGGCTAAAATCATCAATGAAGGTTAGAAAACACCTAGAGCCTCCAAAGCTCTAGGTCTGCATTGGGCTACACAAGTCTGTGTGGACCAGTTTGAGCACGTCCTTTGTGCGCTCCCCTACACCAAAGAACGACTATGGATGTTGCTTTCCCTCCAAACAGCCGATGCACAACTGCTGCTCAAAGTTGGAGATGGTGGGCAAGTCACGCACCATCGCTTTCGTTTGAAGTTTGCTACAAGGCGCACATGCCGATGTGGTCGTAGCACGCATGCCATATTTCACCATCTGTCGCCTGTACCAATGCTGCAAGACTCTGCTCACGTGGGATCTTGGTTGACCCCAACAGGCGGTACATGTCTCCTTCCTTCATTGACCTGGCCAACTCCTCTCCCATTTCCTTGTCAAGAATGTAGTCATAGTCGTCGTCAAAGAAGACTCCCAGTCCTGTGTTGGTGAGAGAGGACACTGAGAAAAGGTTGACCGCATCATCAGGTACATATAGCACGTCATGGAACACTCCCACTTCAATCCCACACAGGGTCTCCAACCAGATCTCCAAAATTCCGATCCCCTCACTATACACCACCCGATCATCACCCAAATTAATAGGTCAGGGGGGATTGAGAGCAGCTGCGTAAACCACTCCTTGTGGTACGTCAAACTCTTGGTATACCCTGAGTCCTTGTACCACGCCACATCTTCCTTTTCCATCTCTCACATGTCAGAATTTTCCATGAAGAGGCGGTCGCTCACCTCCTTGGCCACATTCATGTTGCCAAAGTGGTGCACGCCTGTCTGGTTCTGCTGTTGTTGCTGACGCTGTTGTGACTACTACTGCTCCTACTGTGGAGGCTGCGACTTTTGTTGCTGTTGCAAGGAATACTGCTGATGTTGCTCCTTCTGGTCCCTCTTGAACCTGAAGCACTCTTTCTTGTAGAACTCCTTTTTCTGGACATAGTGGCACTTGCCTTTCATCTTGCCTCTCTGCAGCCCAGACAATTATTCCTGCTGGTTGTGTGAGCCCATGGCTATAAAAGCTGCTGCACTATTGCTACCGCGATTGTGCTTTGCTGCATTGCGACGCACTTTCACCTGCACTAGGTGCGTGTAGATGAATTCCAGTTCGAGAGTTGGCTAGGACTCCAATGTCTCTCGCACCCTATCAGCGCTCGTTTGGAGTCCCCTCAGGAAGAGGAGGATGAAGCACGTCTCTTCCACAGGGTTGTCGGCCGGTTTCCGCTGCTTTGCCCGCTCCTTTGCCCTGTCAAAGTACTCCTCCATCCCTTTCCCACCCTGCATTTTCAACGCCATCATCTTCTCCTCCAAAAGCATGAGGAATACAGGATCCTTGCTCTCATACATCTTGCACAACGCATCCCACCCCTCTTTTGTAGTAGCCTTGTCATTCACGTACTGAAGATGCGGGTTGGAGATGGTGTTGACAAGCAGTCTGTAGGCCTGTCTGTCCTTCTTCTTCCACTCCTCATATGCCGCTGCTGCAGTTGTAGATGAAGTTACATCTACTGCACCTTTTTGCAGCATCCTCCCTGCCACCACCTACGCTGCAATGATGCCTTTTGCCTGTGGAGGCGGAGCGCGTTCGTCGCCGCTCACCACCTCCCACAAGACCCTCTCCTCCAAAATGAGGCGGGAACGCATCTTAAAAAACGTGAAGTTGGCATGCTCTTCCAGCCTCTCCAAGGGTTGCGCTGCTGTTACCATGCATGCTGCTGCCATTTTGAGCATTGCCTTGAGTGGCGGCGCTACCCGTGCTTCTGCTGCTGCTTTGCTAGAACTTTTTCTGACAGAAAATGGAATCTAGAGGCCAGCAAACTATGAAGGTTTTCAGCTGAATTTTCCATTGGAAAATTCAGCTGAAAACCTTTCAGATGGACCCATAAAACAGGGTTATCAACACGGGATTTTAAGAGATATGCCCTTTTGAAAACAGGGTATGTTTCTGCTCCTAGTCCAACTTAGACCAGCCAGCTTGTAAACAGCGTTTCTCCTAAACGTACTGAAGGAATGCAAATATTTTTGCAATGGAAACCTTAGGAAAAATACTTCAATTTGCATGTGCAACTTTTTGAACTTGAAAAAGAAACATGAGAGTTATGGTCATCACAAGGCGACAGTCTTACTCAAAGAGAAGAGTGTAGCCCTGGCCGACCTTTTTTTGTGCATAACTCTCAATCCGATCGTTGGATCTTTGCAATTTTGGGCTTGTTGGAAAGCTTGTCTTAGGAACGTGAAGGGCTAGTTGTCAACTGTCAAATTTTGTCAAGCTTTCACCCTAATCAGTCACTCTCAAAGTGACGGGCTGTGCTGGCTGAAAGTGGCAGAACATTGCTATGATACCAAGTGTTGGAACTCAAGGAGAGAGGGAGCGTTGGAGCAGCAAGCATATGGGACTGAAAGGGTATCATTTATGCTGAAGAATAGTAGTTAAATCACTCAAATGATGGAGTACATAGAGAGCTAGAGCTTGGGCAAGTCAGCCCTCTCACAAGCCACACCACTTAGCCATGGAGGCTAAGGCTCAGACACTAGAGTCCATAATCTCACACAAGACAGAAAATCAGCCTAGCAATCAGGCTGACCACTCACACACGAGGATCTCACCTCACCTAACAAGTAAGGAGAGGTTTTTTTTTCCTAGTCAGCACACTTTGACAATGCTCTCATGGCACACTCCTAGTGGTCACATAACCCAAAATCCCATGGAGAATCGCCATGAGTCTAAGGCTTGCACACAAGGATCTCACCTCACCTAAAAAGAAAGGAGAGGTACCTTTTTCCTAGTCAGCACACTCTGACAAGGCAACCCAGGAATCTAGAACCTTTTGGAT
>SZWC01018103.1:0-15811 GCA_023375785.1 Penium margaritaceum | reverse complement strand
CAACCCTGTTTCTCAAACTGATTACTGAGAGCTTTGCCGCCATCATGGTCTATGTGGATGACCTTAAGATCATGTCTCCTTCAAAGGAGGCCAAGAAGGAGGCAAAGGTAGTCGTTTAGGCTGCTTAGAGGATGAAGGACCTCGGTCGAACGGCTGTGTTACTGAGATGGAGACTGTACATGATCGTCAATGGTGGATACACTTGTTGTATCAGGCAGGTTAAGCCTGTGTTGTGGAAGAGTGTTTTGCTCACCTCCTCGGTGCCCACAACCTCCATCCCCATGACACTTGATAGATAGGATCCCCTAAAGGTGAATGATCTAACATAGTTGGGAGAGCAATGGATATGTCCTTGTACTTGTGTCTCATTTAATCTCTAATGTGCTTGGTCATGACCACACAATCTGACACCGCCTTCGTCGTCCACCTCCTTGCACAATTCTCCATGTGTTGTTGGCAAGAGCCCTTTACGCACTTGTGTGAGTGGTGTGGTATGTGATCTCCATGTTGTACCTCAAACTCTCTTTTTCATGGTAAGTGTTTGGTGGTAGTTGACAAGTACACAGATAATGACTGGGAATGGAGCCCTAATGGGTAGAAAACACATGATCCTGATAGGTGGCATCATTGTGTCATGGTGCAGCGGCAAGCAAGGCGACATTGCATATTGCTCATCAGAGGCTGACTTTATGATGTCACAGGCTAGAGCTACTCAAGGAGTGAGGTTACAAGATCTGTCTTGTGAGTTGTGTCAATCTGTGCCTTGCATCATCCCACGTTGTGACAACCAGAGTTCTCTTGCCATCAAAGAGAGCTCTTGTGTATGTTATACATGCACAAAGCACAATGATGTAGAGCATCACTTTGTGCATGATCTTGTAGAGCAACATGTGATCATCGTCATCTAGGTTAGCACCAACATGCAATAGGATAACTTCTTCACCAAGGTACTAGCGCACGTAAATTTCATGATGGCCATTCGTATTGTCAAAAGTTACCCCTTGCCTAAGGGTGGCTGAGAGTGTGATGTGTGAGCACGGACTGTTGAGCACCTTGTTGTGTACTTATTTCAGTGACCATTTGGACGTATCAAAACTCATGCAAATCCCTGATGCGGACCCACCTAGCACTGGAGCACTGACAGGATGTGATCCCATCCACCAGCAATTAGCTAGAGATCTGCCATGATGTCAAGTGTGCCTGCTGAGGTGCTCTATATTTCTTCTCCACTTGCCCGAGTTTTTTTGGTGGACTGAATGTTACGGTTGATATGTACATTTTTCATTCTGCCTCCACGGATCATTAATGGGTTTGTTTGTGTGACAAGGCCTATCATCTGACAGGAGATTCTACATCACCAGGTTTAGACGGTGTTGCATTTGGATATCCATACACAAACTTATGGAAAGAAGGATGGTTTAAGGCCGGTTTTAAGAAAAAAAAGACATTACCGTGTGCGACACTCGTCATGACTCACGGTATGTATTCATGTTGTGCACTTGTCAGTTCTTATTCCTCTCTGAATATGTAATCTATTGGAGCTAATGAGACTTTGAGCGTGTCCGTAGACTAACCCTTGCTCTTTCTTACACATGCTTGCTTGCCAGTGCATCAGCTCACGAGACAATGTCACCACATCAGTGCCAACAAGGCTAGAAAGCTTCTTGGTAGTTTCTCATGGGTAGATGGCAAAAAGACCCTCAGCCAATTGGCATCATAATCCGGAGGTCAATGTATGGTAGGCCACAAATGTGAAGACAAAGTTGTCCAATTGCAGAATTTAGGGGCTCGTGTATGTTTCGTACGGAACACTTCTACCCTTACCTCATGCCCAAAATGGCTAGTGAAGCGGCCGTCTTTGTTGCGGATGATATTGTTTGGTGATCCAGGTAGCCGCATGCTCTGGTTGAGAAACATTTGTACCGTTTCCTTTGCGGTTATCATGGTCATTGTCGGATGAAGTGCGGCATTTTAGAAAGCATGTCCATCAACAATAGGGCTGCGTCATGTTCCACGAGAGTGATATTTCATCCCATGAAAAATTCCATGCTCATGTCCATGACGTTGTTAGAACAGGGAATGGTTGGAGAAGTCCCGAAGGCCTTCTACAACAATGTTCTTGCCGTTGATAGGTTTCACATACTTTGCAGAATGCTACCACTTCAGTCCGAATTTAGTCTCACCAGTAATACTTCACCCGCTTCTTTAGCGTCTTCTTGCTGATGTTTCCACCTGGACCGGTGTCATGAAATTCCTCCAATAACATTCTTTGTAACTCCTCGTTCATGGTAGGAAAACTAGGCGAGTGAATTGCCGTTGCCAAGAAGGACCATCAAACCAAAACTTGATGTTTTTGTACTCGTCCATCTCCTTCATATCCTTTCACAAACATCCTTGTGAGACAGGGGTCTCATTTGATGATTAGCATGTTCATGGAGAAACTTCTTCAATTGAGTCTGGCAATTGCTCAGGTTTAACCTACTTCAGAAATATCAGATTTAGATATTTCAATGCATGGTGATCAGTTTAGACAATGAATTGTTTGCATCCTAGGATGCCATGGCACATCTTGAATGTGTGGATTTTTGCCACCATTCATTTTTTTTGTACTATGTAGTTAGGTTCCGATCTACATGTCTTTCTTTACATATAACAACTGTTCTCAAATGCAGTTGTCTTGGAGGAGAGCAGCTCCGAATGCTTGATAGGAATGGCTCCGAGGCTAGATCATTTCTCAATAGTTAAATATTTCTTATTTTCTGTCTTCCCAATATCATTCGGTGGCTTTACAAGTGAGGTAAGAGAGAGGCACAGACATCTCAGCATAGTTCTTTAAGAATCGATGGTAATAGTTACAAAATCCCAAAAGCACATGTTCGCCTTGAACATTGGTTGGCATCGGCCAATCAGTGATTGCCTTAAGTTTCTTTGGATCCATGGTGATCATTACTCCGCAGATGATGTGGGTAAGAAACTCAATTGAACAGCAATAGAAGTTATACTTTGAAAGTTTTCTATAGAATTCCTTTCTTTTATCAACTTTGATAACTTTTTGGAGATTTCCACTATACTCCTTTGAGGTGCGGCTATCCACCCGGATCTTGTCAAGAAACATGCCGGTAGTTTTGTCAAGGTACAGTCAAAAAACTTGTTCATTACTGCCTAGAATATTATGGGTACATGTGTGAATCCAAACGGCATGAGCGTGAATTTCAATTTCATGTTTCTGGGGTGGAACACCATCTGTTGAACATCTTCATCAGATACGAGAATCTGATGATAGCCATTGCATAGTTTGATTTTGGTGAAATTGCTTGCCCCAGGGATTGGTCAAAACATTTGTCTGATTGGAGAAAGAGATAGTGGTTCTTGATGGTGATGTCATGTAGTACTTGGTTATCTATGAACATGTGCATCCGCCATTTTCCTTCTGTATGAAAAGTACAACAAAGGATGACGTGGATAAATTGATGAATCCCTAAAAAGCATATTTTTCAGTTCCTTTCGGAGTTTGTTCAGTTTTGGGGTAGTCATCCATTAGGTTTCCTTGACTGTGGACCTGCTGTTTGGCGTCGTCTATGTGGTCATCAATTTCTTGTTGCAGAGGTAGCTCTTGAGGTAGTTCTTCAGAGTAAACTCCTTCAAACTTTTTTCATGAGAGATACAAACTCCTCCAAAATGGTTGTCAGCTTGTCAGGCATCGGGGCCCATATTAATGCATGTGCTCATGTGATCTCTTCTGCTTCCCTCGTTTTTATGTGGACAAGCCACGCTTGTGCTCCACATCACAGATACCATTTGGTCATGTCCAGTGACATTGGCATCTTGTGTCGTTTGGTGACTGGGATAGATTCCTTTGCTGCCTACTTCTTTTGCTACTTCCTATCATGGGCAGTACATCGTGAGTCACTCACTTAGAACTAGGTATCGTAGTTTGCCATTGATGCTGATGTAGACTGCTCTGCTACCTCAGTCTGTTTTTGGATTTTGTCTGTAAAAGAAATCTCATACAAGGATAATATCATTGTCTCACTGGGGAATTTCTCTAAACCGTCATGTTGTGTAGATCTACAATTTGCAGTTGGAGTCATTTACAAAGTTGATGAATATACACTTGTCCATGAACATTTTTCTTCCTCAAACAGCCCTGGCTTGGTGTGCATGTCCATCTTATGAACCATGTCATTTCTTATAAAGTTATGAGAAGCTCCTCCATCTAGTAGTGATGGTACCATTCTATGACTATTACAACCCCTTGGTTGTATCCGTAGTAGTACAACCAGTTGGTCTTCCTCGTACCCTGTATCACATTTTCTGATATGAGGGACCCTCGTCTATAGCATTGTGAGCCATCAAGACGGGGGATTGGCTGGTGCAGTTAATTCTTATTGGAAAGTAGGTTTGTCTTCTACTCTTGTCCTTTTTTGTTTTCTAACTCCTTACTTTTTCTTCATGACTTCCCCCCTTTCTGGCTGGCCGATATCAATTTTGACAATCTGTGAGATATACCCCGGCAAGTACAGTCAAACAATTGATAACATTTATCAATGGTTCCAAACTCGGTCCGGGATGAGGTTTTTCTAAAGTGCAACTTTCTTTTGTCATGATCGTCGCTTTGGGGTTGCTAGCCGTGGGATTCCTACAAATGAGCATTGTAGTTGGCTCTGTTGGTGTAAACGGCTTTTTTGACTATTTGCAAAAGGTTGTCTTGAGTACAAGATGTATTGATTTAACTGGATGTTGCCTTGTCCTTGATGTCGGTGTTGAGGCCGCGGTTGTAGTAGAAACGAAGTTCGTCAGGGGCGACGCTCTTGTTGGCTATGATATTGAGGAAATGCCACATGTTCTCTGTTATGTTTGACTTTTGTCGTAAGGGTGATGCTTGTATTGTGTGTCATACATCTATTTTATCTTTTCCAAAGTGTGCAAGTGTGGCACGCGTGACGTTCATCCAGCTTTTGAATGGAGTCAGCGAGTTGTGCTACGACGACTTGATTTACTTGAGGTAGAACACATATTGTTGATGTGAGAGCGGTGATGAGAGTCATTGATCCGAACCTGTCACTCTCCTACTACTATTGGATGGTCCTCAGGTCAGACCACTAACGTAAAGTTGTGCCTTGTAAAAATGAAGTTGCGAGATGAATTTTATTCGGGCTAAATAGCTCGGATACCCAAAAAAACGCAAAGTGTGACTCCCATCTGTCCAGTACCAACAACAAAAACCCCAAAAACCTAATTGGAAATCATGCTTTCTCGCGGCATGCACTGACGGCCGAGCAAAAAAAAGTGCATGGGGACATCACTCCGATGTGAGAATTGTGAGGGAGTGATGACTCCTTTTCTTTTTACACGCAAACCCTCCAGTTCAATTTAGGGTTTTGTAATTTTGGCATTGACGGAGCCCGAGCCAAACATGAAATCCTCAAACGGACTAGAGGTAAAAAAAGGGGTCAACGATACCTCTCCTTCGAGGAAAAATGCCCTTTCCAAGTTTTGTTATTCTGTTGGACGTGCAAACCCATTTGGTCAACATCCAACACTCAATCAAACGCTATCCCAAATTACATTGAGGGTTTTAGTACTTTAGTGTCACGTGGGCTCCAGCTAGGCCCCGCGATAGCGAGGCCCAGTAGGTTCCCATTCAATGCATGGGGAGTCTCCAACTCCCTTCAAACTCTGGAAAAACCGTCCCCTGCTAGTATCACAAGCCCTTCAACCTACGAGTTTGTGATGCTAGCGGGGGGCGCTGCATGTCATGCATCATCGACGCATGGCATGCGGCCTCGCCCTGCCTTTTTACCTTTTTCTTTATTATTGTCGTGGCGGTAGCGCCGGCCGATTGGTAGCGAGGGCATTTGTTTCCCAACAACAGGCGGGTGAGCTGTATAGTTCCGAAACCTAGGTATATGCAACTTCCGCCTATTCCCTTTGCATCATTGTTGGCCCAAGCAGCGGTCAGCGGCGGCACCTGCGGTAGCTCAAAACTTGTCGGACACATCCAAACTGTCAATCCTTTAGAGTTTGTGGGATCAAATGACTCAGTAAGTGTTGGTCAAGCATGCGCCTTGCTAGAGAGTTCAATTTTTCTCTTGGTGAGTACTACTTCCCACGCGTGCATGTTATGTAGCTCTTCTAGTGTTGCATTGAGTTGTTGGAGCAGATGGATCCTGAAGTTTTTGAGTATCTACAAATTTTGATATGTCTTATTGATGCAAGAGTGTTGGCCGGTACCTCCCATCATCCTAGGTGCTGTCATGGCAGGCAATGGTGGAAGCAATGGATCCGTCACCGAGTTGACCATCGGGGTTGGTGGTGATGTGTCATTTGTTGCTAAGGTTGTCGTTTGTGCCTGGTTCACCTAGGGAGCATCACCAACAGTGTGTTACTCATCCTCCATTGCCAGAGCCTTTGCTGGAAAGCAGTTCTCGTCACCGGGTACACTTGACTTGTTCACTACTGTCATTACGTGGTGTGTAATTGTCTGGATGCTGTACATGAGCTAAAGTCTCGTGCAAGGTTATTTGCCTTATAGTTAATATGTCGGCTGTCCCTCGATGAACTCTATACTCTGATTCCAAGTGTTACACTGAGTAGAAAATAGGTAGCCTGTAGGGATTAGGTCAAGAGCAGAGGACGACTTGAAAATTTGGAATAATTGGATCATTAATGATGAGCAGCAATTTTATCTTCATGACAAGTGTCAGATATGTCAAACACATACATACGATAGCTCAAAGAAGAGTGAGGCATATCTTGGCTATTGGACATTCAATTCAACTAACGAGTGCAACTTCACATCTTGAAGTGGCCGATTTGAGAAACTCTTACAGGAAACTGGGGGTTTTGAAAGTATTTAGGAATGGTTTTACAGTATTCTAATGCCGTTAAAAAGTTGAAAGAACTACATCAAAACTTTGATACAATTTTTGAAAATTCTGTCATTCTTTTTGGAAGGTGGTTGAATGTGTTAAAGACTTTGAGGACAATAATCAAGAGTTGGAGTAAGTGGCCAAAATATCCTTGGCCCACTGGTGAACAATTCAAAGGTTGATGTATTGTGGAACACAGTTTCAAGGAAAAAACTACTCACAGGATTTACGGACTCTTGTATGTTTAGTTTGTAACACAGGATGGTGCATGTCGTGAGTCTTGGGTGCTTGGGTCGAACGGCATGAGCAACGCGGCATCCTAAGTGGTTGGTTTGAGAAACTCCATTGAGAAGTTGGGAGATTTTGAGAATAGTGAAGCGTTGTTTTATTGAAGTCCAATTTCATTGAGAAGCTCATGGAATTGTATTGAAATGTCAAAATTGCTTGTGATAATCCTATCCATCGTTCAAGAAAGTGGTTGAATAGGTCAAAAACACTGGGAAAAAAAAAATGGAGGCCAGGGCAAGTGGCCAAAATGACCGTGTTCGACCAATGTAGACATCTTTATGCTGATGCATAAAGATGTCTACATTGGTCGAAGGTGGGGTACAAGATTAATGAGAAAAAGACCCACTCACACAGTGTAGGCATTCTTGTACACGTTGGACATTACACTTTTTGCCCTTTTTGCCATGACATCCTGAAGCGTTAACAGATGCAGTTCGGTTATGCCTGTAAAAGCAATGCATTAGGTGAGAAATTTCTTGGAAGTTATTGTGTGATTCCTAGCTGTTGTGCGCAGCGTCGTAGCTGAACCACTTGACCACATACACTAGATCTGACTCCTGTAATGCGTCCTCAATCTGTGCCAGAAACGACAAGTAAAGCAGCCTTCACTATCACTGATCATGGTGCATGGCATTCCGTGTATCCATAAGATCTGATTTAGAAACATCCATGCCCTTTCATCTACGGTCCAGATGGTCGTTGTAGGGATAAAGTGTCACATTCTGGAAAATCTGTCAACCACTAGGAGGATGGCATCATATCCGTCTTGAATGACCGGGAGTTTTAGTAGAAAGTCCATGCAGATGATAACCCATGGCTTTGTTGGAACATGGAGTGGTTGGAGGAGCCCTTGTGGCCTCGTGCGGCAAGATTTTTATCACAGACACTTGTCACAGGTTTTGCATTATGCTACCACGGCAGTCATCATGTGATCCCACAGGTATTACTTCACTAGCTGTTGGAGTATCTTGTCCTCACCAAAGTATTTTCCAGATCGGTATCGTGGAATTCCTCTGGTAGCATCATTTGCAACTCTTTGTTTGGTGGTACAACAACCTGGTGAGTGAGTCATCCTCCTAAGTAGGGGTCATCGAACCAAAACTTGGTCATGTCATACCCGCCGAACTCCTCATAACATTGAATCAAGTCACTGCCGCAGAGCATATGCTGGTTTGTTTTTCCAGGTCAGTACTCGATGTTGCAGTTGAATCTTGGCTCAAGGAACTCCATCCATTGAGTTTTTAAAAAAAAATAGATTTGACTGAGTTTTAATGTATTTGAGTGTGTGGTGGCCGGCAGGGACGCTGTATCATGAGAATTCTACATAGCATCGCCATGTCTTGAATGCATGCATGACCGCCAACATCTCTTTATTGTGTACTCCGCAGTGTATTTCTTGCTTCCATAGTTTATGCGACATACCCTAGTGATCTTTACTTTTGGTCATAAATACTTGAGTCCAAATTTTTTTGCTTTTTGCTGAATGTTTAAGGTCTACACAAATCATTTTCATTCAATTCAAAACCCCGATGCTTGCACTTGTCAAAAAGTTCATTGTTGTTTTTTAACTAAAACGCTACACAATCTCTCCGCATGTCCGGTTCATGGACAGGATATGCGCGGTGGATTGGCGGTGTCAGTACCATCAGACTAGCCTGACGTGCCAACTCGAGCTACATGTCCTTGAGCTGGTGCGCCAGACCAGTCAATAGCAAGTTTTGTGCAATTCTGGGAAGGTGGATGGCTACAGGTGGAGTTACACCTGTTCAACATCGAATCTACGGAGCAAGATGTTCATTGAACAAAGATTTAAGAACTACCCAAGTAGATGTTTTTGTGAAATATTGAACAAAATTCAAGACCACTTATTTGGCATTTCCAAACTGACCAAAACCAAAGATCATTAGGGTAAGTTACATGGTAAAAGGAAATTCCTCAACTTGGGATAATTGGGTAGTTTGAACTTAGCCTGTAGTGTACTTCCATAACAAGTAGCAGAACTTTCATTGTCAAGATGTCCAAACGGCTTGCAAAGAGATCTATCCATACATCATGGGAGTAGTTCAACCTGTCCAAATCTTCCAGAATAAAACACAAGAGGCTGCAACAGATGGCCCAAATGCCCTCGTTCAAATGACATAAACATCCGAGGGTGGATATGTGGGGGCCATAAATGTAATGACAGATATGCCCATGATTGGAGCTCAGGGACTTTGTACTTGAAAGAAGGAACCCTCTTTTCCCTTCCTGCAGTTACAACATCAATGCGTGTTGTGGGGAATAGATCAATGCCATTTCAAGTAGCCCTTAATCCGTTCATTGACATCTCATACATTTTTGCATGACTCTTGCTGTTGTGCGATGAGTTTTATTCCTACCACTTGATGGGATATTCCATCACTTTTGTTCATCCACGACTGTACACTAATATTTTTGACCTCGTACATTGTGTACTCATCTTTTTTGACAGATGGTAGCAAAGAAATTTGGCTATCAAGAAAATGTTGTGGCTTGGATCCCTGCAGAGTTTGAGTCAGCTGGTGTGGAACATCGCATAGATAGGCATGCTTTGAGGGAGGCAAAGCTTGGCAACAACAGGCGCATGCATTCCTTCGAACGCAAATGGCCCAAAGAACTTGGGATTCAAATTTTCTGTCATTTCCTTGCAACCTAATGTTCACTGAGCTGAGTTGGATGCATTCACTAATCTGGATCTTGGTGGTCCTCCAATGCTTTTCCTTTGCCGCGAGTTTGGTCCTGGATACTTTTGGAATCGTACTGTTGTATGTGAATCATTGGTGCATTACATGAAATCTCCAAACTTGCCAGGATTGTGGGTTGTTTGCTGTGGATACATTTGAAAGGATGTTTTCCCGTTGATGCCGAGTTTGAAGAATTTTTCTCAAGCTTCATGGTTGGCAATTTCACCTCCATTTCAGTACCATGTGGCTCATACAATATTTGGAGCATTTATAGCATATTATTGGTGCACTCAGTCTAGGGATGGGAGACTGTCAATCACTAAACTGGACTGCCATAGCAAGTCATAAACCCCCACAAAAAGCAACTCATAAATATAGTGAAACTGTTTCTTGTGATCAAAGAGCGAGCACCGTGTTGTCAGACATCATTCTAGAAGAACAACCATGATGTTTGCTTGATGGTAACCATTGCTGCCTTTGAAATGAATCGCGACTTCTTTGAGAGCCAATAGACTGCCACGAGGCTTAAGTCAAACCCTTCAGGTGTGCATATAAGACCAGTGGCCTCACCCATGAAACTGTGTATCAACAAGTATATTGGGAAGTGAAGAAGCTAGTGAACATGGACGGTTCGCAGAAACTTCTCAACATTACATAGAGGCCATTATATGTTTCATTATATACAAGGAATGTACATCTGGGCTTTGATGGCATGCATTCATGTAGATGTTTTGTGAAAAATGTTTGCATAAAGAAGTACAATTTTTGAAACACTGATCATCAAGTGTGTGCATTTAGGATGATTAACCATAACTCCTTGTGTAACATACAAACCCATCATGGAGTCCATGGAGATTTCTCATCATGGTTGTTTTGGTAACAAACATTTGAATGAGTTTAGTTCATCTCGACTTATGCATTGACACAAGTCTCCTGTAATGAAAAGGTTTGGTTTTATCACAGTTGTTTTGGTGATGTCAGCTTGCATAGTATTTATTGAGTTCTATCAATATCATTTTTTCCTAAGTATTGACATGGACTGTTTTCATCGCACCCCTCCAAAAGCATGCTTCATTCTTCATTACTAAGTTGTTGCGTAAACACGTGAGTGAATCATCGTCGCCAAACCTCTCACAACCCTTTCAAGAATAGCCTTGAGAGGAATGAGTCTTGTTCGACAAGTAGCGTGCTCATCTCGGTCATTTCATGAGGTCATTGACTCGGAGGCTTGCTGAATGAGTGTTGTTGGATTCTTTTTTCATGAAAGGTACTTGATTGTGCAGTTGAAGTAAGACTCAAGGAACTAAATCCTTTGAGTTTGTCTGCAACACGTATTTAGCTGACACTTGAGGAATGTTAGTGTGCGATGGTTGGCATGGACAATGCTTTGTCGACAGTCTAAACAGCACAACAGCATCTTAAATGTGCACACAGATTCCAAAATATCTTTTTCATATACCTTGTTGCTTTGCTTTAGTCTGTGCTAGTTTCTTGACATGCATGCTACCGATTGTTGCTGAACGTTGTTCTCTTAGACGAAAATGGCTCCTTTTCCTTCTTGGGATGCGTCAATGGTTACGATGTAGTCCACAGTTGGATTTTCCAGGCCCAATACTATTGCCAAGTTAGATTTCTTTTAATTTAATGTAAATGAATCAGCAGGATTAGTTGCAAGAAAACCAATGCACAGGGATTTTCCAAATGTTGATGGATGTCCAAGAATCAGCGGCTGCAACTACTTTGGTAGGATCCATTGTATCCAGCCGTCGCAAATGGTGTTGCTTGACGAACTCAATCAAAAGGTTACCAAATCACCCTTCAAGAGTTTTCCATAGAAGATCTCTTTTTCTTTAGTGATGTTTTTTGAGATTTCTACCATGATTCTATGGCGTGCGAGTACACAAAAGCATTCCATTGAGATACACCAAAAAGACATTCATGAAGGTACTGCATTAAAAAATGTTCATTACCACCATGGATGTTTATGGAAAGCCATCTTCTTGATGTCCGTATCAAGTAAATTTAGCTCATGATGGACGCTCCACAAGTCCATCATGTTGAAGTTTCTTGAACCTTGGATTTGGTCAGAACGTTGTGTGCTGGTGGCAGAGAGTAGCTGTGTTTCATGGTCATGTTGTTCAACACCTTGTATTCCACGCACAAGCATACTTTGCCATTATTCTTTTGTCAAAATCAAGGGACCTGTGTATGGCAATGTGGATGGTAGGATGAACCATGAACCAGGAATCTTGTTCATGAATGTTTTGAAGTCAGCCAATTTGTGGTTGCTTATCCAATAGGTCCTCTAGACTGTTGGTCTGGTATTCAAGTTCAATCCTACATGATGATTGATGTTGCATTTTAGGACAGTTGATGGGAAAACACCCCATTCAAACTCCTTGACTGTTGGTTCAAGCTCCTCCAGAACTTGTACAAACTTCCTAGGTACTGAGGTTGATAAGGGTGATGATTGTGTTGCTTCTGCTCTCCTTATCTCGTCCTCCACTACGGGCTCCATGTAGACCAGCTAAACATGAGCAGAGAGTTACAAGTACTACTTAGCCACGTCTTAGGACATCAGCATCGTAATCTGGGTTTTTCTTTATGAAAATTCTTCTATTGCTTCTTTCACTATTCCCTCCCATAATCACTGCTATGTCATGGGTAACCTGCTAAGAGGTATATCTCATTTTTTCCCCTTAATGTTGACCTGGACTATGCTTGTACTACATTCTACTTGCGATGTGTAAATAAAAAACTGGTTCGAGGATGATTTTGGGTCTGCTCAGAAGACAAGTTCATTAAACTATTACATCTTGTAGCTCCCCCATTTGCAGTAAAAGTGGCTTGTGAAGTAAATAAAACTACAGAAAGACGTCTACACATTTTCCTATAAACATTCTGGTTGAGCTGATAAACCACTTTTTCGACCATCTTGATACTTCCAAGACAGGTACCATTTTGTTTACTCTAAAAAATCATTCTTGTATCCTCCATCGATTGTTGAGATATTAGAAACTCGTCCCTAGCATTTTGAGCCGTTCAATTGGCTGATTGTTCAACGGATAGTTTAATAAATGGGATGGACATTTGCTTCTTACTTCCATCCTTTACCAAATCCCAAATCCTCATCTCTCAATTGTAGCTTTCCCTCTTCCGAGGCATGTAGCCTCGGCATGATCAGAGGATCATGACATTTGCGTGAAATGTGCCTTGTTTCCCTTGATCACCATGCAGCGGCTGGTCTTGCTGATCAATGGCGTCAATATCTATCAGGCTGGACATCATCGTCAATTGGGACTTCCTTCCACTACAATAAGGATTGAATTTGGGATCTCAAGCCATTGGATTCATTCATTTGGGTGTTATAGTTGGTGTTGTTGATGTGACCAGCTATTAAAATGATGTGCAGAAGGTTGTTGTTGATGCCATATATTGTGATTTCTTGTTTAACTTTGTGCTTGAGATAATTGATGCATGGAATACACTATTTCTCAGCACAATTTCATACTTAGTGATCATTTTTGGGAGATTTTGTGTGTACTCCGTCATGTTGGAATGTGATTTAATTGTTGAATCCTTTACCTTGCATCGGGGTGCACAATTGAATTTGAAAAATGAGTATGAATATTGGTTGCAAAGTTGTTCCAGCTATCTGGTGGAATCAACAACTCTTGGCATGTCAGAGCAATCCACTTGAGAGATGAAACACCTGTGATGGAATAGTGACCACACGAGCTTTCATTAGGCACCACCGGTACCTCACTTTGTTTGAATGTCCTTCAGATCAGACCCCAACTTAGTATTTTGTTACACAAAAGCAAGGCCGTGAGATCAATTTGATTCCGGTTGTCGTTGACCACAGAAGTTGAGAAGTAGAATTCCAAAATTCTCTGCCACATTTTAACAATCGGCCCTTTCAGACTTTAAGACAGAATGCCTCAAAGAATTTCATTTGATTTTGGATTTCACTCAAAATACTTTATTCTTTGTTCCTTGCGATGAACGAATCGTGTAGCCCCTCTGCGGTAGCTGCTAGTTATTGGCATAGATGGTTACTGAGGTTCTCTAGTCCAGGTAGCTTGTCAAATAGGTCTTCACAAATGCAAGCTTGTCATCTGGTTCCTTCTCCCATCATGTCATGTGTCATCTCAATGGGTAATGGCACAGGCAAGGGAAGTGCTGAGTTTGAGGGATCCATGAATGGATTGATCTTTGGAGTCACCAGAGTTGCATCATTTATTGCAAAGCCTGTTTTTTTTTCTATTATTTGGGTCGCGTGGATATTGTTGTCAGTCACTTGCTACTGCCCCTCCATCGCCAAAACCATTGTTGAGTTACCTTTGCTTGTTGCTGGTTGCATGTGCTCCTTTTACTATCTTCGTCATAAGTTTTGTGAACTTATAGATAGCACTGATACGTGGAAGACTTGTGCAAGATTTTTTCATAGGATTGAAGTTGATGTTTTTCCCTCTATTATTGCCATGCTTTGATACTAGACATTATGCTGACCAGAATGTAGATTGCAAGTACGTAGAAGATGCGGAAACAACAAATCCAATTTGAATGACTGGGTGCCAAGATAACATGATTCAGTGTCGCAGCAAGAGCGAAAACAAGAATGAGGCATACCTGGGATTTTTTATGGTTGGTGCCTCTCCGATGCTTGTTTTTTGTTCACTTCATCATTGCTTGTGTCTTTGTGAGTGTCTGGCATGTCTTCTCTAGGACATTGTAAAAGTCTTGGCACTGGATGAAAACTACCACTATGTTTCTGATACTTAGAAAACCTCAGGTAGTTATGGGTATTGTAGCATATAGTACCTTGAAATGTGTTTTGCCCTTAGTTGCTGAGGTTGCAGAGTTGTATAGAGGACGCCAGTGAAAAACTTCACCGTCCAATCAAGGCCATGTGATTTTAATAAATTCAATAGAAATTATTCAAGAGTTTGATTTCTCCCTTCAATTTTCTCATCACAATGAGAATGGACCGTCATTGATAGTTGGATCACACCATCATAGGCAGTCATAAGCTTCCTGGTAAACCTTCCATCTCGATCCCTAGAGATATCGGAGGGGACACCCTGTAGTCAGACGATGTTATTGAGAAAGATGAATGCTATTCCTCTGGTGATTGGAGTGTGTAATTACCACACCATTCTATTGCTCTATGGCAGTACAATTGGTACTCCTGTGACAGTAAATTATGATCTATGGATTTTATGACACCTACTTTGGGTTCTTTCTGGCTTAGAACCTCCCTCCACGTCACAATATACGTCTCTCGTCTCCAATCCCTTGGGATGTAAAGGACCTGGACTGTAAATAGGTTGTATTCATGTGCATGAGAGAGCGCATGCCCCTCGCCAACTCCTAGGGGAGCTATGCATCGCTCAATTCTACACAAGCACACCGGGCAAGATTTCCTCAACCAGGAAACTTGCCTGTATGCAAGGTTGCAAAGTAACATCTACTGCATCATCTCCAACATGGGCAATGTCTGAAGCAGTCACATCAACTGTACTTGCAAAATACATGTTTCAATCTTTCAATGGATGAAGATCTACGATCTACATCAACCTATAATGGAGAATAATTGGTAGATCATGATAGCTACTAGAAAAATCCACCTAGTAAAGAAACTTCACCATGAATCTCAATGAAGCTTATTCTTCTCAAGACGATTTTCAAATGTTACTTCTAGACCTAAGTAGCATCATAGAACTAGAGGAAGCTTCCATTGCAAGGAAGCTATACACCTACCAATACAATAGATGACTGTTGCTATTACACATAAGAAAGCTTATCCTCAAAAGGCGTTTATGTACATGTATATGTATATGTATATGTATATGTATATGTATATGTATATGTATATGTATATGTACATTTATATGTATATGTATATGTATATGTATATGTATATGTATATGTATATGTATATGTATA
>SZWC01018101.1:6201-47959 GCA_023375785.1 Penium margaritaceum | reverse complement strand
CCCCCCCCCATCGATGCCCGTGTCGGCTCAGTTGCGTGGCAACAGTCCACAACCGGTCGTCGCTCTTACTCCCCCAGTCATGTGCATCCGTTGTCTTCGTTGGCAGGCCCCGGCACTTAGGCTCAGTGCCGCAAGGCCACCTTGGCCTTACAGTACAGTAGTACCTCCACAATGCCTCCTAGGTGCTGGGCAGCGCTTCCCACGTCCACCTCAAGCTCGGCCATGGGCACCGGGTCTTCTGGAGGTGCCTCTTCCTCTCAGCTCCTAGTAGCACCAGAGTTTTCGCCCGCTCCGGTGCGCCAGCTCCAAGGAGACTTTCTCACTCTTGCGCTCTCTCGCAACTGCCTACCAGTCCCGACATGCTCCAAGAAGCCAGGTTTTTACTGCGGGTAATGTGGTGTGACCCTGAGCGGGACCTGTGACCGCATCCGCGGTCACTTTGGTGAGACCATCGGCAACATTCAGGTCTGTGAGCATCCGCCGCCTCTTGCACGGGATGCTCTCGGCCTTGAGCGGAAACCACGTCCACCGGCTGGTTGGAAGCCGGCAGATGGCCGCCTGTACAACGGGCAGGGAAGCAGTTGGGGCACGAGCTCAAAGCCTGTGGCATGGGGCCGCCTTTTTGAGGAACGCCAGCGAGAAGCGGCTCTTGAGCGGGCTGGGCTGCCTCTGGATGATGATGATGACGACCTTGGGTTCCCTGCACCCGCCATGGCAACCCCGCACGAGGCAGCAGAACAGTAGCAGCAGTAGCAGCAGCAGTCACAGATGCGTCCCGCCATCGGTGCCACTCCAACCAGCAGCAACCTCGTGCATATCAGCGTGTGGCCTCATTGCGAAACCGCCGCCAACGCAGCATGCTAGATGGCTATCGTGAAGCTGATGGCTGGTGGTGCCCTGCCTGTCAGTTTCTGCCGCATGAACCTGCTGAATGAGGTGGTGCGCACTGCTCGGCTCACCACCTCTGCCTTCCGCCTTCCTTCTCGGGGCACTGTCATGGGCGACATACTTCCATGGCTGGACCGGAAGTTGGAGGAGCTGGATGCACCACTGAAGCAGACGTGGACCATCTACGGCGTGACACTCGCGGTGCACGAGTGGACGGATGTACAGCAGAGACCTATCTACAACTGCATGGCCGTGAACGCAAAGGGTGCGTACCACATCTTCAGCCGTGATGCAAGCGGCCTCACCCGCAACGCTGAGCACGTAGCCACAATGATTGAAGCGGGCATTGAGGCTGTGGGCGTGAATAAAGTCGTCAGCGTCGTCTGTGACAACACAAGTGTTTCCAAGAAGGCCTTCGACGACCTCAAAGGGAAGTACCCCTCTGTGCTGTGGCAGGGCTACTGTGCACATAATGTGGACTTGGTCATGAAGGATTTGTGCAAGTCAGAGTGGGGCGCGGGAATCATGTCACGTGTTGAGAAGGTGGTGAAATTTTTCAGGAACAATGACATTCCCCGAAACTGGCTGAAGCAGATGTCTGGGGGGCGGGTGTTGCTGCCACAATCTACCACGCGCTTTGCTTCTGCGCACATTGTGCTGCAAAGGCTGCTGGACATGCGCTCTGCTCAAGCTGGTGAACGCCAGCACATAGGCAGACATGGGTGCCCAGAGGGATGGGGCATTCAGTTACAGGAAGAAGCGCGTGCGCAAAATTGTCCGGCGGCGGGTTTTCTGGCTCCAGGTCAGGCAGATGCGTGACCTGCTCACTCCTCTTGTCACGGTGCTGCGCATTCCAGACCATCCAGGCGGTGCTGCTGGGGAGATTTACGAGGGCTTGTTGGATTGCATGGAGGAGCTCAAGGCGCTGTCAGTTGGCAAGGCACGCAAACCTGCACGTGTTGCGGCGCAGCATGTGAAACTGGCCATGGAGCGTCTGTCCGCCCGTTGGACAAAGGACATGTCGTGCCCCCTGTATGCTGCCGCACGGCGTTTTCACCCCACTCACTTTGGGAATGATCTCGGTGCTGATGTGTCCATGGTGCAAAGCTGGGCGCAGGTGGTGGAGGCATTGGTGCCGGAGCAGCACCATTCTGAGCTGGCCCGGGAGTTGGAGGCGTTCCAGCTGGGGAGGGTGACTGTGGAAGTCATTCCCATTGCCACAAAGCGGCTCTCAGACAAGGAAAGAGCAGCTGTTGCCAGGGTGCTTGCCAAGACGCTGCAGCCCTATGAGTGGGCCTCTCTGCACTTCGCCCACCTGCCCAACCTCTGCGCACTCGCCATCAAAATTCTCGCCCAGCCGTGCTCCTCCTCAGATTGTGAGCGGGTCTTCTCCACCCACCAGTTGATCCACACAGCCCGCCGGAACAGGCTGCATGTGAGCTTGCTGGAGATGCTTGTTCGATTCAATGTTCGGCTGCGGAAGCACTACAATGCAGATGGCGGTCGACGCAAGAGCAAGCCCTTCTTCAAACAGCCAGATGAGTCTTAGAGTGAGGATGATGGAGAACTAGTTGAGGAGCTGCCTGAGGAGGAGGATGAGGAGGGGCAGAGGGGGGCGGAGAATGAGGATGATGAGTTGGAAGACGAGGCGGTCTTTGTGGAGGGAGAGGAGGACGAGGGTGCAGGGGAGCAGCAGCATCAGGTGCAGCAGCCCGCCATAGTCCATGCCCACCCGGAAGATGGGCCATTTTACTCCAGGAGCGTGTGCACAAGGACGGAGGTTGAGGGGTTTGCAGTGGCAGGAGCAGCAGCATCAGGTGCCCAGCAGAACACAGGAGCAGTGACAGAGGCAGCAGAGGCCGACAATGAGGAAGGAGGGGAAGATAATGAGGCTGAGGATGAGGGTGGGGATGAGGAGGATGGGGAAGGGGATAGAGAGCCTGTGGACAATGGGGCAGGCAGGGGGGCATCTGGCAGTGCTGCAGGTGGAGGGACTAGGAAGAAGGGAGGGGGTAGTGGGAGTGCTAGGGGTGCTGGTGGGAATGCTGGGGTGGCTGCCAGGAAGGCAGCCAGGGTGGGGACTAGCACACGTGCCGCTGAGAAAGCCAGAAAGCACTCTAGGCGCTTTGATGACTAGTGGGCTTAGACGCCCATGGCACTTGAACCATGAACAACAAAGTTGGTTGTTTTTCCGTTGATCTCCCTTGCATGACACTTGTGGTTCCCTTGAGCATCATGCGTGGAACAGAATGCAATGCTAGTCTGACAATGTTCATCACACACATCGTTGTACAATGCAGTTGTGGAAACTGCAATATGTGTGAATGAAATGTGAGTCCCTCTCATACTTGATACACGTGTAGTACAACATGTGAGCATAGCAAATCATTTTTTTTGTCGAGCAGTCATAAAATCTCGTGTAACACAATGCTGTGAAAGAATGCCATATCCTACAAACAAATGGCAGGGCTGTCTCTTAGTCACCCCCTCCCCCCCCCCCCTCGGAACCGGGGTGTCGAGGTGGCCGATGTGGCAATGGATCACATCGATGTGTCGCGGTGCACATCGATGTACCGCTGTTTGAGGTGCCCAGGTCAACACTGACTAGGACACAAGTAGAGCGCAACTAAGGCGCAACTAGGACGCAAGTAGGGCACTAGTAGGGTGCAACTGGGGTGTAACTAGGGCACAACTAGGGTGGAATTAGGGAAGAAGTAGGGTGCAAGTAGGTTGAAACTAGGGCGTTAGTAGGGCTCAAGTAGGGCGCAACTAGAGCGCAACTAGGGCACAACTAGGGTGCAACTAGGGCGCAACTAGGGCATACCTAAGACGGAACCAGTGTGCAACTAGGGCACAACTTTGGCATAAGAGGGGCACAACAGGGACGCGATGGGGACTGGACTGAGGCACAAATGGGGTGCAGTTGGGGCGCAACTGGGGCGCAACTGGGGCGCAAGTAGGGAGCAACTAGGACACAACTAGGGCACAACGAGGGAGCGATTCCCGTTCAACTAGGGAGCAATTAGGGCACAAGTATGGCCGAACTAGGGCACTGCTAGTGCCTAACTGAGGCGCAACTACGGAACAAACAGGGTGCAAGTAGGGTGCAACTAGGGCGCAAATAGGGCACAAGTAGGACGCAACTAGGGCGCAACTAGGGCGAAACTAGGAAGCAACTAGGGTGTAGCTAGTGCGCAACTGAGGGGAAACTAGGGATGAACTAGGACACAACTAGGGCAAAACTAGGGCGCAACTAGGGCACAAGAAGAGTGCAAGCAGGGCGCAACTAGGGCGCAATAGGGCGTAATGGGAACAAGTAGGGCGCAAGTAGGGCACAGGTATGGCGCAAATAGGACGCAACTAGGGCACAAATAGGGCCCAATTAGGATGCAAGTAGGGCGCAAATAGGACGCATGTAGGGTGTAAGTAGGGCGCAACTAGGGCGCAACTAGGGTGCAACTCGGTTGCAATTAGGGTGCATGTAGGACGCAACTAGTACGCAACTAGGGCGCAACTAGAGTGCAACTAGGGCGCAACTAAGGCGCAAGTAGGGCGCAAGTAGGAAACAACTAGAGTGCAACTAGGGTGCAACTAGGGTGAAACTAAGGCATGACTAGGGTGTAACCAGGGCGCAACTAGGGCGCAAATAGGGGACAAGTAGGGCGCAAGTAGGGCACAATGAGGGCACACATAGGGCAAACCTAAGGCGCAAGTAGGGCACAGATATGGCGCAACTAGGGTCAAACTAAGGCGTAAGTAAGGCGCAAGTAAGGCGCAAGTAGGGCGCAAGTAGGGCAGAACTAGGGTGAAACTAGGGCATAACTAGGGCGCAAATAGGCGGCAAGTAGGGCGTAACTCGGACGCAACTAGGGCGTAACTAGGGCAAAACTAGGGCGCAAGTTGGGCGCAACTAGGATGCAGTAAAGGCGCAAATAGGGGGTAACAAGAGCGCATCTAGGGTGCAAATAGGGCGCAAGTAGGGTGCAAGTAGGGCACAACAAGGGCGTAACTTGGGTACAAGTATGACCCAAGTAGGGCACAACTAGGGCACAAGTCGGAAGTAAGTAAGGCGCAAATAGGATGCAATTAGGGCGCAAATAGGACGCAAGTACGGCCAAAGTAAGGCACAAATAGGGCACAAGTAGGGCATAACTAGGGCGCAAGTAGGGTGCTGCTAGGGCACAACTAGGACACACCTAGGACGCAACAAGGGCGCAACTAGGTCGCAAGTAGGACGCAAGTAGAGCGCAAGTAGGGTACAAGAAGGGCGTAGCTCAGGCGCAACTAGGGCACAACTTGGGCGCAAGCAAGGTGCAAGTAGAGCGCACGTGTAGCGCAACTAGGGCACAACTAGGGCGCAACCAGGGCGCAACTATGGTACAAATAGGGCGCAAGTAGGGTGCAACTAATCCGCAACTAGGGCGCAACTAGGGCGCAACTAGGGCACAAGTATGGCGCAAGTAGGATGCAAGTTGGCTGTAACTAGGGCCCATTAAGGGTGTAACTAGGGTGCATCTAGGACGTTGTTAGGGCACAAGTAGGGGCAACTAGGGCGCAACTAGGGTGCAACTAGGGTGCAACTAGGACGCAACTAGGGCACAAGTAGGGGGCAAGTAGGGCGCAACTAGAACGTAACTAGGGCTCAACTAGGGCTCAACTAGGGCGAAACTAGGACGCAACTACGGCGCAAGTAGGGTGCAAATAGGGCGCAACTAGGACGCAACTAGGTCGCAAGTAGGTGCAAGTAGGGTGCAAGGAGGGCCCAAGTAGGGTGTAAGTACGGTGCAACTCGGGTGCAACTAGGGCGCAAGTAGAGCACAAGTAGGTCGCAAGTAAGGCAAAAGTAGGGCGCAAGTAGCTCTCAACCAGGGCGCAACTAGGGTGCAAGTAGGTCGCAAGTAGGGCACAAGTAGGTCACAACTAGCGTGCAAATAGGGCGCAACTATGGTACAAGTAGGGTGGAAGTAGGATTTAAGTAGGGCGCAACTAGGATGCAACTAGGGTGCAAGTAGGGTGCAACTAGGGTGCAAGTTGCACGCAAGAAGGGAGCAAGTAGGCCGCAACTAGGGTACAAACAAGACCCAACTATGGCACAAGTAGGGCACAAGAAGGGCACACATCGGGCACAAGGAAGGCGCAAGTAGCGCACAACTAGGGTGCAACTAGGGTACAACTAGGAAGCAACTGGAGTGCAAGTAGGGCTCAAGCAGGGCGCAACTAGGGTGAACCTAGGACGTAACTAGGGTGCATATAAGGCGCAACTAGGGCATAAGTAGGGTGCAAGTAGGGTGCAAGTAGGAAGCAAGTAGGGTGGAAGTAGGACGCAACTAGGGTGTAACTGGAGCACAAGAAGGGGGCAAGTAGGGTGCAAGTAGGATGCAAATACGGCACAATTAGGGCGCAACTAGGGCACAACCACTGTGCAAGTAGAGTGCAAGCAGGGCACAAGTATGGCACAACTAGGACGCAACTAGGGTGCAACTAGGGCGTAAGTATGGTGCAAGTAGGGCGAAACAAGGACACAACTAGGGCGTAAGTAGGGCGCATCTAGGGCGCAACTAGGGCACAACAAGGGCCCAACTAGGGCGCATCTAAAGTACAAATAGGGCGCAAGTAGGGCAGACGTAGGGTAAAACTAGGATGCAACTAGGGTGTAAATAGGGCGAAGTAGGGCGCAAGTAGGGTGCAAGTAACACGCAACTAGAGCACAACTAGGAAGCAAGTAGGGCTCAATCAGGGCGTAACCAGGGCGTAACTAGGGCAAAAATAGTGCACATCTAGGATGCAAGTAGAGCACATGTAGGGCGCAACTAGGGCGCAACTAGGGCACAAAAAGGGTACAACTAGGGTGCAACTAGGGAGAAATTAGGGCCCAAGTAGGACGCAAGTAGGACGTAACGAGACTTTATCTAGGGCGCAATTACGGTTCAAGTAGGGCGCAAGTAGTGCACAAGTAGGACACAACTAGGGCTCAACTGGGACGCAAGTAGGTCGCAAGTAGGGCACAAGGAGGGTGGAAGTAGGGCGTAATCACAGTGCAACAAGGGCGCAACTAGGGTGCAAGTAGGGCACAAGTAGGGCACAAGTAGGACGCATGTATGGAGCAACTAGGGCGCAACAAGGACACAACTATGGCACGACTAGGGTGCAAAAAGGGCGAAATTAGGGTGCAAGTAGGTCGGAACTAGGGCACAAATAGGGCACAACTAGGGTGCAAGTAAGGTGCAAGTAGGGCGCTAGAAGGGCGAAACTAGGATGAAACCAGGGTACAAGAAGGGCGGATCTAGGGTGCAAGTAGCACGCAAGTAGGGCGCAACTAGTGCGCAACTAGGGTACAACTAGGGTGCAAGTCGGACGCAAGTAGGGTGCAAGCAGGATGCAAGTAGGATGCAAGTAGGTTGCAAGTAGGGCACATCTAGGACGCAACTAGGACGCAACTAGGGCGCAACTAGGGTACAAGTAGGGTGCAATTATGGCACAACAAGGATGCAACTAGGGCGTAAGAAGGATGCAAGTAGGTTGCAATTAGGGACAACAATGACACAAGTTGGACGCAACTACAGTACAAGTTGGGCGCAACTAGGGCGAAAGTTGGGTGCCATTAGGGTGTAAGTAGGGCGCAAGAAGGGCGCAAGAAGGGCGCAAGTAGAATGCAACTAGGATACAGATAAAGCATAGCTAGGATGCAAGTCGGGTGCAATTAGGACATAACTAGGGTACAAGTACGGCATAAATAGGGCGCAACTAGGGCGCAACGAGGGTACAAGTAGCGTGCAAGTAGGATGCAAGTAGGGCGTAACTAGGGTGTCACTAGGGCGTCACTAGGGCGCAACTAGGGCGCAACTAGGGTGCAAGAAGGCCGCAACTAGGGTGCAACTAGGGAAGAAGTAGGGCACAACTAAGGTGCAAGTAGTGTGAAACTATGGTACAACTAGGACACAACTTGGATGCAATTAGGGCTCAAGTAGGACACAAGTAGGACGCAACTAGGGCGTAACTAGGGCACAACTAGGACACAAGACGGCGCAAGTAGAACGCAAGTAGGACGTAACTACGACACAACTAGGGTGTATTTAGGACGCAAGAAGGCCACAAGTAGGGCGCAAGTAGGGCGCAATTACGGCACAAGTAGGGCGCAACTAGGAAACAACTAGGGCACAACTAGGGCGCAAGTAGGGCATAAGTTGGGTGCAACTAGGGCGCAACTAGGACGCAACTAGGGTGCAACTATGGCACAGCTAGGGCGCAAGCTGGGCGTAACTACGACGCAAATAGCGCACAAATAGGGAACAACTAGGGCGCAAGTAGGGCGCATGTAGGGCGTAACTAGGGCAGAACTAGGGTGTAACTAGGACGCAACTATGGCACAACAAGGGCTTAAGTAGGGCACAAGTAGGGCGCATGTATGGTGCAACTGGGGTGCTACAAGGGCACAATTAGGGTGCAAGGAGGGTGCATGTAGGGCGCAAGTAGGGCGCAAATGGGATGGATCTAATGGGCAAGTAGGACGTAACTAGGGTGCAAGTAGCGTGAAACTAGGGAACAACTTCAACACAACTAGGGTGCAATTAGGGTGCAAGTAGGACACAAGTAGACCACAACTAGGGCGCAACTAGTGCACAACTAGGGCACAAGTAAGGTGCAAGTAGAACACAAGTAGGATGCAACTAGGGCGCAACTAGGGTGTAACTAGGGCGTAACGAGGGTGTGAGTAGGGTGCAAGTAGGGCGCAACTAGGGTGCAACTAGGGCACAACTACGGTGCAAGTAGGGCATAAGTTGGGCGGAACTATGGCACAAATAGGGTGCAACTAGGGCCTAACTAGGGTGTAACTAGGGTACAACTACGGCGCAAGTACGGTACAACTAGGATGCAACTAGGGTGCAAGTAGGGCACAACTAGGGCACGAGTGGGGTGCATGTAGGGTGCAACTGGGGCTCAACTAGGGTACAACTAGGGCGCAACTAGGACCCAAGTAGGACGCAAGTAGGGTGCAAGTAGGACGTAAGTAGGGCACAACTAGGGCACAACTATGGCTATAGTAGGGTCTAATTAAGGCACAAGTAGGACACAACTAGGGCGTAACTAGGGCACAAGTAGAGCACAACAACTGCACAACAAGAGGGCAAGTAGGAAGCAACTAGGGTGAATCTAGGGCGCAACTAGGGCGCAACTAGGGTGCTGGTAGGGCAAAAACAGGGCGCAAGTAGGGCGCAACTAGGACGCAAGTAGGGTGCAAAAGGGTACAACTAGGGAGCAACTAGGGCGTAACTAGGGAACAACTAGGGAGCAACTAGGGCGCAACTAGGGCACAACATGCATGTAACTCGAGCGCAATTGGGGCGCAACGCGGGCGCAACTATGGCACAATTGGGGAGCAACAGGGGCGCAAGTAGGGCACAACTAGGGCACAACAATGACACAACTAGGGCGCAACTTGTATGCAACTAAGGAAAAACTAGGGCACACCTAGGGTACAACTAGGGTACAACAAGGGTGCAACTAGGGCGCACCTAGGGCGTAACTTGGGTAAAACTAGGACGCAACTAGGAAATAGCATTTGCCCAACTGAGGCACACCTAGGGCCCAACTAGGGCACATGTAGGGCACAACTAGGATGCAAGTAGGACACATATAGGGCGCAACGAAGGAACAACTTGGGCGCAAGTAGGGCGGAAGTAGGGTGCAAGTGGGACGCAACTAGGGTGTAACTAGGGCACAACTAGGGTGCAACTAGGGTGCAACTAGGACGTAAGTAGGGCACACGTAGGGCGTAACTAGGGCGCAACTAGGGTGCAACTAGGGTGTAACTAGGGTGCAAGTTTGGCACAAGTAGGGCATAAGTAGGGTGCAACTAGGGTGTAACTAGGGTGCAGCAAGGGCACAAGTAGGGTGCATGTAGGGAAAATCTAGGCCGCCACTAGGGCGCAACTAGGGTGCAAGGAGGGTGCAAGTAGGGCGCAAGTAGGGCGTAACTAGGGCACAACTAGGTCGCAAGTAGGACGCAAGAAGGGTGTGACTAGGGCACATCTAGAGCACAACTAGGGCACAAGTAAGATGCAAACACGATGCAAGTAGGGCGCAACTATGGCGTAACTAGAGTACAACTACAACGGAACTAGGGCATAAGGAGGGCGCAAGTAAGGCGCAAGAAGGGCGCAAGTAGGGCACAACTAGGGCGCAACTAGGGCGCAAGTAGGGTGCAAGTTGGACACAAATAGGGTGCAACAAGGGCGTAAGTAGGGTGCAACTAGGGCATAACTAGGGCGTAACTAAGGCGCAAGAAGGGCGCAACTGGGACACATCAAGGGCGCAAGTAAGGCGCAACAAGAGCAAAAGTAGGGTACAAGCAGGACATAAGTATGACGCAAGTAGATTGCAACTAGGGTGCGACTAGAGAGAAACTAGGGCACAAGTAGGGTGCATGTAGGATGCAACTAGGACGCAACGAGGGCGTTACTAGGGTACAAGTATGGCGCAATCACAGCACAAGTAGGGCACAAGTACGGTACAACTTGGGTGCAATTAGCGCGCATGCAGGACACATCTAGGGCGGAAGTGGGGCGCAAGTTGGGTGCAACTAGGGCGCAACCGGGGTGCAACTAGGGTGCAACTAGGGCACAAGTAGGGTGTAAGTAGGGCGCAAGTAGGACGCAAGTTGGACACAGGTACGGCGTAACTAGGGCACAACTATGGTGCAAGTAGGGCGTAAGTAAAGCGTAAGTTAGGCACAACTAGGGTTCAACTAGGGCGCAACTAGAGCGCAACTAGGGCGCAACTAGGGCACGAGTAGGGTGCAATTAGGGCTTGACTATGGCTCGTCTAGGGTGCAACTAGGGAGAAACTAGGGTATAAGTAGGGCGCAAGGAGGGCGCAACTAGGGCACAAGTAGGGCGTAACTAGGGCACAAGTAGGGTGTAAGTAGGGCGGAACTAGGATGCAAGTAGGGCGCATATAGGGTGCAACTAGGGTGCAACTAGGGCACAATTAGGGTACAACTAGGGCGCAACAAGGCACACCTAGGGTGTAACTAGGGTGCAACTAGGGCGCAACTAGGGTACAACAAGGGTGCAACTTGGATGCAATTTGGATGTAATTGGGCCGCAACAAGGGCGCAACTGGGGAGCAACTGGGGTGCTAGTAGGGCTCAATTAAGGCGGAACTAGGACGCAATAAGGGTGCAACTAGGGCGCAACTCGAGTGCAACTAGGACGAAACTAAGGCGCAACAATATCATAGCTAGTGCCAAACTAAGGTGCAACTAGGGCGTAGCTGGGGCGCAAGTAGGGCGCAGGTAGGGCGCAACTAGGGCACAACCAAGACACAAGAAGAGCGCAAGTAAGGTGCAAGTATGGCACAACTAGGGCGCAACAAGGGCGTAACTAGGACGCAACTAGGATGCAATTAGGATGTACGAAGGGTAAAAGTAGGACATAATAAGGGCACAAGTAAGATGCAACTAGGGCGCAACTAGGGTGCAAGAAGGGTGCAAGTAGGGCGCAACTATGGTACAACTAGGGTACAACTGGAGCACAACGAGGGCGCAAGTAGGGCGCAAGTAGGACCCAAGTACGATGCAAGTAGGGTGCAACTAGGAGGCAACTAAGGTAAGATTAGGGTGCAATTAGGGCGCAAGTGGTGTACAAGAAGGGCATAACTAGAGCATAGCTAGTGTGCAAGTAGGGCAAAAGTGCGGTGAAACTAGGGCACACCTAGTGTGCAATTAGGGTACAAGTACGACGCAACTAAGGCGCATGCATAACTAGGGCGCAAAAAGGATGCAACATGGGCGCAACAAGGGCGCAACTAGGGTGTAACTAGGGCACAAATAGCATATAAGTAGGGCACATCAAGGGCGCAACTAAGACGCAACAAGGGTGTAACTAGAGAGCAACTAGGGCGCAATGAGGGTGCATGTAGGGTGCAACATGGGCGCAACTAACGCGTAACTAGGGTGCAACTGGGGTGCAAGTAAGGCGTAACTAGGGTGCAACTAGGGCGCAACTAGGGCAAAAGTAGGGCGGAAGTAGGGTGCAAGTAGGGCACAATTAGGGTGTAACTAAGGCGTAACTAGGGCACAACTAGGGCCCATGTAGGGAAAAAGTAGGGTGCAATGAGTGCACAAGTAGGGCACAAGTAAGGTGCAAGTAGGACACAAGTAGGGTGCAATTAGGGTACAACTAGGGCGTAACCAGGGCACAAGTAGGACGCAAGTAGGGGGCAGGTAAGGCACAATTAGAGCGGAGGGGGCGGAACTAGGACGTAAGTATGGCGCAACGAGCGCTCAACTAGCCCAAAAGTAGGGTGCAAGTAAGGTGCAACTAGAGCGCTAGTAGGGCGCAACTAGGGCAAAACTAGGGTGCAACTAAGGTGCAAGTAGGGCGCAAGTTGGGTGCAAGTAGGGTACATTTAGGATGCAACTAGGGCGTAATAAAGGTGCAACTAGGGCGCAAGTAGCACGCAAGTAGGGCGCAAGTAGGGTGCACTTAGGGTGCAACAAGGGCGGAACTAGGGCGCAACAAGGGCGCAACTAGGGCGCAACTAGTGTGTAAGTACGATGCAAGTAGTGCGCAAGTAGGACGGGCCTAGGGTGTGATTAGAGCGCAAGTAGGACGCAAGTAGGTGGCAAGTAGGTTGCAATAAGGGCGCAACTACGGCGCAAGTATGGTGCAACTAGACTGTAAGTATGGCGCAAGTAGGGCGCAACTAGTGAACAAGTAGGATGCAACTTGGGCACAACTAGAGGAACTAGAGTGCAAGAAGGGTGCAAGTAGGGCGCAACTAGGGTGCAAGTGGGGCGCAACTAAGGCATAAGTAGGACATAAGTAGGGTGTAACTAGGGCGCAAATCGGGCCCAAGTAGGGCACAACTATGGTGCAAATAGGACGCAAATAGGGCGCAACTAGGATGCAACTAGGGTGCAACTACGACGCAACTAGGGCGGAAGTAGGTAGAAAGTAGGACGCAAGTAGAGCGCAAGTAGGACGCAAATAGGGTGCAACTAGGGCACAACTAGTACAAAGTAGGGCGCAAGCAGGGAAAAATTAGGGCACAACTAGCACACAACTAGCGTGCAACTAGGGCGCAACATGGGCTCAAGTAGGGGGCAAGTAATGCGTAACTAGCGTGCAACTAGGGTGCAATCAGGGTGCAACTAGGGCGAAGGTAAGGCGCAAGTAGGGCGCAACTAGGGAGCAACTAGGGCGCAAGTAGGCTGCAGCTAGGGCACAACTAGGGTGCAAGTAGGATGCACGTAAAGCGTAGGGCGCAACCAGGGCTGAACTAGAGCGCAACTAGGACGCAAGTAGGACGTAAGTAAGGCACAACTAGGGCGATGCTAGGGCGTATCTACGGTGCAACTAGGGCGTAGCTAGTGCCCAACTGAGGCGCAACTAGTGCACAACTAAGATGCAACTAGAACGCAAGTAGGGCGCAAGAAGGACGCATGAAGGGCACAACTAGGGTGCAACTAGGGCACAAGTAGGGTACAACTAGGGCGCAAGTAGGACGCATGTAGGGTTCAACTAGAGTGCAACTAGGGCCATCCAGGACGCAACTAGGGCGTACCTAGGGCGCAACTAAGGTCCAACTAGGGGACAACTAGGGCACAAGAGGGGCGCAACTGAGGTGCAATTGGGGCGCAACAAGGATGCAACTTGGGCGCAACGGGGGCATAACTGTGGTGCAACTGGGACGCAACTATAGCTCAACTAGGACACAACTAAGGTGCAACTAGAGCACAACTATGGAGCAACTAGGAAATAATTACGGCCGAACTAGGGCGCAGCTAGTGTCCAACTGAGGTGCATCTAGGGCGTAACAAGGGTGCAAGTAGGGCGCAACTAGGGCGCAACTGGGGCACAACTAGGACGCATCTAGGGTCCACCTAGGGCACAACTAGGGCGTAGCTAGTGCCCAACTAAGGCGCAACTAGGGCGCAACTAGGGCACAACCAGGGTGCAAGTAGGGCGCAAGTAGGGTGCAACTCGCACGCAACTTAGGCGCAACTAGGGCACAAGTAGGGAGCAAGTAGGACAAAAGAAGGGCGCAAGTATGGCACAACTAGGGTACAACTAGGACGCAACTAGGGCGCAAGTGGGACGCAAGTAGGGCGTAACTAAAACGCAACTAGGGCGCAACTAGGGTGTAAGTAGGGCACAAGTAGGTTGCAACTAGGGTGCAACCAGGGTGATACTAGGGTCCAAATAGGGCGCAACTAGGGCGCAAACAGGGCGCAAATAGGGCACAAGTAGGGAGCAAGTAGGGCACAACTAGGACACAACTAAGGCGCAACTAGTGCGCTAGTTAGGTGAAAGTAGGGCGAAAGTACGGCACAAGATGCGTGCAATAAGGGCACAACAAGGGTGCACCTACGACGCAAGTAGGGTGCAACTAGGGCACAAGTATGGCGCAAGTAGGGTGCAAGTAGGGTGCAACTAGGCCACGACTAGGGTGCAACTAGGGTGTAAATAGGACGTTACTAGGCCACAACAAGGGTGCAAGTAGGGCGCAACTAGGGCACAAGTAGTGTGTAAACAGGGCGCACGTAGGGTACAAGTAGGGTGCAATTAGGTTGTTACTAGGGTGCAACTAGGGCGCAACTAGGGGGCAAGTAGGGAGCAAGTAGGGTCCAAGAAGAATGCAACTAGGGCGTAACAAGGGTGCAACTAAGGCACAACTAGGGTGCAAGTAGGGTGCAAGAAGGGTGCAAGGAGGGTGCAAGTAGGTCGCAACTAGGGTGTAACTAGGACGCAACTAGGTCGGAACAAATGTGTAACTAGGATGCAAGTAAGGCAAAACTAGAATGCAAGTACGATGCAAGTAGGGCGCAACTAGGGCACAACTTGGGTGCAACTAGGGCACAACTAGGGTTGTACCCCAGTTGTACTAGGGTACAAGTGGGGTACAACCCTAGTTTTATCCTAGTTGTACTAAGGCACAACTAGGGTACGCCCTGGTTGTACCCTAGCTGCAGCAAGTATGGCACAATTAGGGTACAACTAGGGCGCAACTAGGGCATAACTAGAGCGCAGCTAGGGCATAGCATGGGTGCAAGAAGGGCACAAACAGGGCATAAATAGGGTGCAACTAGGGCGCAACTAAGGTGTATCTATGGTGCAACTAGGGCGCAACTAGGGTGCAACTAGGGCGTAGACAGTGCCCAACTCAGGTGCAACTATGGCGCAACTACGGCGCATGTAGGGTGCAACCAGGACTCAAGCAGGATGCAAGTAAGGCACAACTCACATGCAACTAGGGCGCAACTAGGCAGCAATTAGGGAGCAAGAAAGGTGCAAGTAGGATGCAACTAGGGCGCAACTGGGGTTTAACTATGGCGCAACTAGGGTGCAAGTGGGGCGCAAGTAGGGCATAAGTAGGGTGCAACTCGGGTGCAGCTAGGGCGCAACTAGGGCGTAAGTAGGGCGAAAGTAGGGTACATCTAGGGCACAACTAGGGTGCAAGTAGGATGCAAGTAGGGTGCAAGTAGGGAGCAAGTAGGGTGCAAGTAGAGCGGTACTTGGATGCAACTAGGGTGCAGCTAGTGCGCTAGTAGGGCTCAAGCAGGGCGCAAATAGGGTGCAAGTAGGACACAATATGGGTGGAACTAGGGTGCAACTATGGTGCAAATAAGGCACGACTAAGGCGCAAATATTGCGTAAATAGGGCGCAACTGAGGCACAACTAGGGTGTACCTAGAGCGACACTAGAGCGCAACATTGGCTCAAGTAGGACGCAAGCAGGGCGCAACTAGGGCGGAACTAGGGTGCACCTACTGTGCAACTACGTTGCAAGTAGAGCGTAAGTGGGATGCAACTAGGGCACAACTAAGGCACAATTAGGGTGCAACTAGGGCACAAATAGGGCACAAGAAGGGCAACAATCAGATGCAACTAGGATGGGACTAGAGCGCAATGAGGGTGCAAGTGGGGCACAAGGAGGGCACAACTAAGGTACAACAAGGGCACAACTAGGGTGTATGTAAGGCGCAAGGAGGGTGCAAGTAGGGCACAAGTAGGGTGAAAGTAGGAAGTAAGTAGGGCGCAACTAGGGCGCAAGTAGGACGCAAGGAGGGGACGAGTAGGGTGCAAGTAGGGCGCAACTAGGGGGCCACTAAGGTGAAAATAGGGTGCAACTTGTGCGCTAGTAAGGTGCAAGTAGGGCGCAAGTAGGGTGCAAATAGGGCCTATCTAGGGCGCAAGTAGAGTGCAAGTATGGCGTAAGTAGGGTGCAACTAGGACGCAACTAGGGTGCAAGTAGGGCACAACTAGGACGCAAGTAGGGTACAACTTGGGTGTAACTAGAGACAACAAGGGTGTAAGTAGTGTGCAAGTAGGGCACAAGTAGGCTCGAGTAGGGTGCAACTAGGTTGTAACTAAGGCGCAACTATGGTGTAAGTACGGCGCAAGTATGACACAAGTAGGGCGTAACTAGGGTGCAACTAGGGCGCAACTAGGCCGCAAGTAGGGAGCAATTAGGGCGGAAGTAGGCCGCAAGTAGGGCGCAACAAGGGTGCAACTAAAGCATAACTAGGGCGCAAGTAGGGTGCAAAGAGGGCACAAGTGGGTCGTAACTAGGGCGTAACTAGGACACAACTAGGGTGCAACTAAGGCCCAACTAGGGTGCAAGTAGGGCGCAAGAAGGTCGCAAGTAGGGCGCAATTAGGGCGCAACTACAGCGCAAGTGGGGTGCAACTAGGACGCAAGTAGGGTGCAACTAGGGCGCAACTAGGGAGCAACTAGGGCTTAACTAGGGTGCAACTAGGACGCAAGTAGGACGCAAGTAAGACGCAAGTAGAACACACGTAGGACGGAACTAGCGGGTACTAGGATGCAAGTAGCATCCAAGTAGGGCACAAGTAGACTACAACTAGGACGCAACTAGGATGCAACGAGAGCACAACTAGGGCGTGACATGGGCGCAAGAAGAGCGCAAGTAGGGCGTAACTAGGGTACAACTATGGTGCAACTAAGGCACAAGTAGGGCGGAAGTAGGGTGCAACTAAGGCGCAACTAGGGTGCAATTAGGGCGTAACTAGGGCGCAACTAGGGTGCAAGTAGGGCGCAAGTAGAGCGCAACTAGAGCAAAACTAGAGCGCAACTAGAGCGCAACTAGGGCACAAGTAGGACGCAAGTAGGGCGTAGCTAACGCGTAACTAGGGCCCAACAAGGGCACAACTAGGGTGCAAGTAGGGCACAAGGAGGGCTTAAGTAGGGTGCAAGGACACAATTAGGGCGGAACTAGGGTGCAACTATGGTGCAAGTAAGGTGCAACTAGGGCGCAAGTATGGCGCAAAGAGGGTGCAATAAGGGGGCAACTAAGGTGCAAGTAAAGTGTCACTAGGGCGCTGCATGGGCTCAAGTAGGATGCAAGTGGGGCGCAACTAGGATGGAACTAGGGCACACCTAGAGCACAACTAGGCCGCACGTAGAGCACAAGTAGAGCGCAACTAGGGGGTAACCAGGGCACAAGTAGGGCGCAAGAAGGGCAGTAATGGAGCGCAACTAGGGCGTAAGTAGGACGCAAGGAGGGCACAACAAAGGCGCAACTACGGCGCAACTAGGGCGCAACTTGGACGCAAGTATGGGGCAAGTAAGGTGCAAGAAGGGCGCAACTAGGGCGCAACAAGGGAACAACTAGGATGCAAGTAGGATGCAAGGAGGATGCAAGTAGGGTACAAGTAGGGCGCAAGTACGGTGCAAGTAGGGCGTAACTAGGGTGCAAGTAGGACACAAAGAAGAGACAAGTAGGGTGCAAGTAGGGCGCAACTAGGGCGCAACTAAGGCGCAACTTGGGCGCGACTAGAGTACAAGTGGGGCGCAAGTAGGGCACAAGTAGGGTACAACTATGGTCCAACTAGGCCGCATGTAGAGCGCAAGTATGGCGCAAGTAGGACACAACTAGGATGGAACTAGGGCGCAAGTAGGATGCAACTAGTACGCAAGTAGGGCGCAACTTGGGCGTAACTAGGGTACAACTAAGGTGCAAGTATTGTGCAAGTAGGGCACAAGTAGGGCTCAAGTAGGGTGGATCTAGGGTACAAGTAAGGTGCAACTAGGGTATACGTAGGGCGCAAGTATGACATAAGTAGGGCATAACTAGGGTGCAACTAGGGCGTAACTAGGGCGCAAGTAGGGAGTAAGTAGGGTGCGAGTAGGGCTCAAGTAGGGTACAACAAGGGTGCAACTAAAGCACAACTAGGGCATGAGTAGGGTTCAAGGAGGGCACAAGTAAGGCTCAAGTAGGGCATATGTAGGGTTCAAGGAGGGCGCAAGTAGGTCGCAACTAGTGCGTAACTAGGACGTAACTATGGTACAACTAAGGCGCAACTAGGGTGCAAGTAGGGCGCAATTTGGTTGCAAGTAGGACGCAATTAGGGTGCAACTACGGCACAAGCAGGGCGTTACTAGGGCACAAGTAGGGCGCAACTAGGGAAAAACTAGGGCGCAAGTAGGACGGAAGTAGGGCGTAACTAGGGCGCAACTAGGGCGTAACTAGGTAAAACTAGGGTGCAAGTAGGACGCAAGTAGGGTGCAACTAGGGTGCAACAAGGACGCAGCTTGGGTGCAACTAAGGCGCAAGTAGTGCACAAGTAGGATGCAAGTAGGGCGCGAGTAGGGCGCAACTAGGGTGCAACTAGGGCGCAACTTGGACCCAAGTAGGGCGCGTTTAGGCCGCAACTAGGTCGCAACAAGAGCACAACTAGGGTGTAACACAGTGTTGCCTACGTTGATCATAGGAGGTGCATTGCAACGACATCGGCACCACGAGGCACACCGATGCTCCATCAATGTGGTGTAGGGTCGTAGTCATGATTGGGACCGTCCGAGCCACAGTTTCAGATACGCCCACTTCGTCACGCGGATTAATGCCACCACAAAATTAGTTTCCGTGTTCGGCTCCGGAACCCTCGTTGCCGAGACGCATGCTTGCATTCACGTCAGATGCATTATTCTTGCCATGTGGCATGACTGCATGTATTGGACCAATGGGTTTCTTGCATGTGGAGGTGGTCATGTCAACCTTTGACAGGGTGGAATGATGGGCAACGCTCAGCCCTCATCCTTGGCCAACCTTTCTATGTCCAATCGGATGCACAACCTTGTTCTTCGCCCAAGTTGCACTTTAGTTGCGCCCTACTTGTTCCCTACTTGCATCCTACTTGTGCCCTACTTGTGCCCTAGATGCGCCCTCATTGCACCCTACTTGCACCCTACTTGCACCCTAATTGCGCCTCAGTTGCACCCCAGTTGCGCCCTAGTTGCACCCTAGTTACGCCCTACTTGCACCCTACTTGAACACTACTTGCGCCCTAGTTGCGCCCTAGTTGCGCCCTAGTTGCACCCTAGTTGTGCGCACGTTACGCTAGTTATTTGCTGTCGTCCTACTTCGGCCGTACTTGTGCAATAGCTTCTCCCTAGTTGTGCGCTAGTTTCTTGCTGGTTGTTCCCTGGTTGCGCCTTAGTTGTACCGCAATTGCACCCCAGTTGTGCCCCAATTACTTCCCAGTTGCGCCCAAATTGCGCCATTCTTGCGCCCTAGTTGCACCCTAGTTATGTCCTAAGTACGCCCTAGTTGTGCCCTAGTTATTCCCTAGTTGCACTCTACTTGCACCCTACTTGTGCCCTAATTGCGCCCTAGTTGTACCCTACTTTTGTCCTACATGCACCCTATGATGAAGATTTTCCCCTTTGCATGCCCAAGTGCGGTGCCAGGAGGCGCCGGCAAGCTGCTAGAGGGATGAAAATCCTCACAGTTGGATCTAGTGGCTCGCTGATTTCCCCTGAAAGTTAACAAGTCGCTGAATCCGCTGGAAGTTGTTTCAACGGAATCGGACAATTAGCGAGGCAGATATGGGCTTTCAAAGTTGGGATGTGCACGGCGGCTCTAAGTGTCGGCCGCGGTTCGACTGCCGGTGAATAATCGACCGAACCAAGTAACAAATGTCCATGCGGGGATTTGTCTCTGGAAGGGCTGCGGAGGCGTTCGGTGAATGATCCGCTGAATGTCATTAGTGCAGTTTGTTACTGAGGGACTTACCCAAAACTCGGGCTCGGTGTTGGATACTCAGTAGTACACTTTGTTAGTCAAAATTCCGACTACAGGTCTGCGAACAGCCTTTGAACCAAATCAATCCCCATCACCAAACTCAATGATTAACTCATCGAAACAGAGCTGAAAGGCACGAGGGACAGCGCCACTACATGTAGCGACATTTGTGCCTCCGGAATGGTGTTTTGATGGGTCCTTGATGTGTGAGGGTGCCTCGACGGGCGACATGGTGCGCGCCGCCGACTGAGTGTCTGGATTGGGGTACCGCACTTTGGCTGACATAGCAGGAGCTACAGTGATCCGAACCGTGCACGGTTTTATTTGTTGGGGGGCTCATGACAAGCCCTACAAGTATTCATATCATGTCCATTGAAAAATAAATAAAAAACTATGTTATTCCCTTTGTAAATGTGGCTGTATTACAACACCCTTCCACTCCCAGAAACATAGCGTGAGGCAACGAGAAAGCTCACGCTTAGACTCAGAACCCGTCAGGGCACATTGGAACTGCATTCACCCGGGGGTCGTTTTCAGACACCCTAGTTGTGCTGTAGTTGTGCCCTAGTTTTTCCCTAGTTGTACCCTACTTGCACCCTACTTGCACCATAGTTGCGCCCTAGTTGCGCCCTCGTTGCACCTTACTTTTGCCTTGCTTGCACCCTACATGCACCTTAATTTCACCATACTTGCGACCTAGTTGTGCCCTAGATGTGCGTTACTTGCGAACTACTTGTGCCCTACTTGCCCCCTACTTGTGCCCTAGATGCGCCATAGTTGTACCCTAGTTTTTCCCTAGTTGCACCCTAGGTGCGGCCTAGTTGTGCCCTAGTTGCGCCCTAGTTGCGCTCTAGTTGCGCCCTAGTTGCACCCTAGTCGCATCCTACTTACGCCCTAGTTGCGCCCTAGTTGTACCCTAGTTGCGCCCTTGTTCCACCCTAGTTGCAACCTACGTGTGTCCTACTTATGCCCTTGTTGCACCCTAGTTGTGCCTTACTTGCACCCTACTTGCGCCCTACTTGTGCGGCTTGCATCCTACTTGCACCCTAGGTTCGTCCTTGTTTTGCCCTAGTTTCTCCCTACTTGCATCCTACTTGGGCCCTCCTTGCGCCCTGCTTGCGTCCTAGATTCGCCCTGGTTGCGTCCTACTTGCATCCAACTTGCGCCCTAGTTGTGCCCGAGTTGCGCCCTAGTTACGCCCTAGTTACGTCCCAATTGCACCTCAGTTGGGCACTAGCTACGCCTTTGTTACTCCCTAGTTGCGTCCTAGTTGCACCCTTCTTGTGCCGTAGTTGTGTCCTACTTGCGCCCTAGTTGCACCCTAGTTGCGTCCTACTTGTACCCTAGTTTCTCCCTGGTTGCGCTTCAATTGGGCACTAGTGTGTCCTAGTTCAGCTGTACTTGTGTCCTAGTTGCTCCGTAGTTATGCGCTAATTGCTCCCTAGTTGCATCGTGGTTGCACCCTAGTTGCGCACCAAATGCACCCCTGTTGTGCCCCTGTTGCGCCCCAGTTGCGACCTAGTTGCGCACCAGTTGCACCCCAATTGTGCCCACCTTGCGCCCCTATTGTGCCGTAGATGCGCCCTAGTTGCACACTAGTTGCACCCTACGTGAACCCTAGTTGTGCCCTGGTTACGTTCAAGTTGTGCCATAGTTGCACCCTAGTTGTGCCCTACGTGCACCCTAGTTTCACCCTACTTGCGCCTTACTTGCGCCCTACTTGCGCCCTAGTTGCACCCTGTTTTCTCCCTCCTTGCACCCTACTTACGCCCTAGTTGCACCCTACTTACGCCCTAGTTTCACCCTAGTTGTGCCCTACTTGCACTCTTCTTTACACTAGTTGCACCCTATTAGCGATCAAGTTGCACCCTAGTTACGCCGTAGTTGTGCCCTACATGCACCCAACTTACGTCCTACGTGCGCCCTAGTAGCGCCCTAGTTGTGCCCTAGTTGCGCCCTAGTTGTGCCCTCATTGCGCCCTAGTTGTGCCCTAGTTGCACCCTACTTGCGCCCTAGTTAAGCCCTTGTTGCGCCCTAGCTACGTCCTACTTGCAACCTACATGCGCCCTAGTAGCAGCCGAGTTGCGCCCTTCTTCCATCCTATACAAGCCCTACTTGCGCCCTAGTTGTGCCCTAGTTGTGCCCTAGTTGCGTCTAACTTGCGCCCTTCTTGCACCCTACATGCACACTAGTTGCGCCTTAGTTGTGGCATAGTTGTACCCTAGTTACGTCCTAGTTGTACCCTTTTTGCACCCTAGTTGCGACCTAATTACGCCCTTTTTTTGCCTTGGTTGCACCTTAGTCGGGTACTAACTGCACCCCTTGTTGCTCCCTGGTTGTGCACTAGTTTCTCCCTAATTCCACCCTAGTTGCGTCCTAGTTGACCCCAATTGCGCCCAAGTTGCATCATAGTTGCGCCCAAGTTGCGTTCCACATGATTCCGAATTATGCCCCACTTGCCCCCCTTATTGCACCCTACATGTGCCCTAATTGCACCCTTGTTGTACCCTTGGTGTGCTCTAGTTGCGCCCTAGTTGTGCCCTTGTTGCACCCTACTTGCGCCCTAATTGCGCCCTTGTTGCACCCTCCATGCACTCTACTTTCGTCCTATGTGCACTCTACTTCTGCCCTGCTTGTACCCTACTTGCCCCCTACTTGCACCATAGTTGCACCCTAGTTGTGCCCTGCTTGCGCCCTACTTGCGCCCTACTTGCGCCCTAGTTGCGATGTAGTTGCGCTCTAGTTGTGCCCTAGTTGTGCCCTGTTTGCACCCTACTTACGCCCTACTTGCACCCTGCTTGTGGTCTAATTGTGCCCTAGTTGCGCCCTCGTTGCACCCTACTTGTCAGTAAAATCTGAGCCTCTTGCTTCTCTCGTTGATTCCTGCACCCCAACTCACAGGTTCAAATCCCCCCATAAGCATTACTCCACACCCCACCTCACCACCTTGCCCCTCTTGGGGTTACCACGCCCATTTGCCCCTCCCTGGGCTACCTTAGTCATTTCCCCCTAACCTAGCCCATGCATTCTCCCATCATGGGACTATCCCTCCTTGCTCCCATTTCTGAACGGGCTACCCGACCGCTTTACCCCCAACATTATCCTCCCCCACAATCTGGGCCACCTCACCTTCCCACCACCTCACCTTCCCACCATCCCACCACCTCACCTCGCTGCACCACCACACCTTCTCACCACCTCACCTTCCCACCATCTGACCACCTCACCTCACCTCACCTTCCCAACAGCTCACCATCCCACCATCTCACCACCTCACCTCACTCCACCACCACATCTTCCTACCACCTCACCTTCCCACCATCTCACCACCTCACCTCACTTCACCTCCACACCTTCCCAAAACCTCACCTCCCAACCATTACCACCTCACCTCACAGCACCACCTCACCTTCCTTTGATGTTTAGCTACTTAGGCTAGAGGCAGCTCTTCTCAATCACTCACTCATTCAGTCAAACACATTCATTGTGTTCTATTTCCAGACATGGCATCAGAGCTCAAGTGACCCTCCTGTCACCTCTCTCCGCCGTTTCCACCACTGCCACCACGTTGCTCCAACACACACCCAACGCGAGCGTTTCGTCGTCCGCGCTTCCCGTTGGAGCTAATTGTAGTTGGCCTGCGCCTCTACTTTTCCATTGCATAAAAATCCATTTTCAGGATTGCCCTCCAAATTGGCAATTTTCTGCCCAGCACTTCCGTCGCGAGCGTTTCGCGTTCGGTACTCTCGCTCCAAGTTCTTTTGGGGCTAATTGTGGAGCACCTCGCCCTCTACCTTTCCATCGCAAAAAGATTTGTTTTCGGTTTCTCAATCGGCTCTCCTGGACATTGGCAGATTTCTGTCCACCACATTCGTCGCGAGCGTTTCATCTTCGAAGCTCCCACTCCAAAATTTTCTGGTTCCCGCCTTTGCTTGCCTCCTCCCCCACCTTTCCATCACAACAGAAAAAGAGGTTGGACACTTTTCACTATTTGACCTAATTTCTTTTTCCCCTCTCCTGGCCCACCCACCTCTCAATCTCCCTTGATGGCCTCTGTTGCCGCAATGGGCGGCTCTCTCCTTGCCGACCCAAAACTCACTGCCAAGCGCGACGGAACCCACAACTACAAGTTATGGGCGTTCAACCTTAGCATCTACTTCGGCTCCATGGAGCAAAAAGGTATCTTCCTCCGCTCTATCATCCTCGGCACCGGCTCCGGCGCACCTCCCACCGACCCCACCAACACCGCCAAGGTCGATGCGTGGGAGCTAGCGAGCAACACCGTCCTCCTTGCCATCCTCGCCACTACCTCCGCCGACCTCCACTACGACATCCGTGCTCTTGGCGGTGACGCCAAGACGGTGTGGGCCGCGTTCGCGGCTCGCTTCAACACTGTGACTTCCACCTTGTGCGGCATCAAAATCATGTCCTTATTCAATGTACCCTACTCCGCCCAATCCGACATGGGCTGATACATCTCCGCATGCACCACCATCGCCTCCGACCTCAAAGAGATGAAGGTGGGGATGCCGGAGGCGGTGGTTTGCACCGGCATCATTGCTGGCCTGCCACCTCGCTTCGACGTCATTTGCCAAATACTCCTTCAACTCTCCGTCGATGACATGACTGTGAAAGCCATCGCCCCAAAACTTATGGATGCAGAGCAAGACCATCACTCTAAGCATCACCACCAAACTGTGACGATGCACCTCCACACTACGTCTCCCTCTTCCGGCGGCTCCACCGTCTATGCCTCCCCCATCCACCCCAACAAGTTCCCGGCGTGTCAATACACCCCCCTCCATGGCCCACTCAAGGGCACGATGTGCGGTGGCCTCAACCACCCGCAATCCACGTGCGATCATGCACAAACAGATCAGTGGCTTGCGGCCTCACCACACCGCAAGTACAATGACCGCCCCCGTTGGGCGGAAATCCGCTCAAAGGCCCGCCGCGATCACCAAGCCTCATGCAAGACTCCCTCCATCACTAGCTATGTGGCACCGGAAGCTAGCAGTTCTCCCACTCTTGTCCATGATATCAATGAATGAATTTTGATCTACTCCGTGTCCTCCTCCGTCTTTACCGAACAAACCCTTGACTTCGGTGCGGCTTCCCATACTCTTCGGGATGCCAACACGATCTCCCCCCTCCCCTCTCTGGTCACAATTAACGGAGCCACCACTGCTATGAGCGCCATGTGTCACTCGCAAGCAACCCTCTCCTCTCCCGCTTTGTCGGTGCCGGCCGTTTCTCCTCCGAATATTGGCGCGCAGCCAAGCGTGTCCTCCGCTACCTCCACTCCACCCAAACTCACGGCCTCACTCTTGGCGGGTCTCCGGATATCTCCCTCGAGGGCTTCACCGATTCTTCTTGGGCTGACGACCAATCTGATTGCCGTTCTACTCAAGGCTATGGCTTTCGCCTTAGCTCTGGCCTCATCAGCTGGCGGTCTACTCGCTCCTCTTCCGTCTCTCTCTCGTCTTGCGAGGCGGAACTCTACGCCGGCACCATGGCTGCCCAGGAGGCCTCCTGGCTGCGTACTCTCCTTAGCAAGCTTGGTCATCCTCAACCTCAACCCCGCTTGTGGTACGACAACGCTAGCACAATTGCCCTCACCAAGGATCCGGTGTTCCACGCCCGTACAAAGCATATCAAACTCCGGTACTTCTACATTTGAGAGCAAGTGCAGGCTGGACACTTGGACGTCCACCATGTGTTTTTTGCAAAAAACTTGGCGGACATCTTCACCAACGCCCTCTCACGCGATGACCATCACCGTATCCTTCCTCTCCTTGGGCTTCAACCTCCTCAGCCTCAAGGGGTGTCAACGTGAGCACCAAGATTCTAAGGGGTGTGTCAGTGAAATCTGAGCCTCTTGCTTCTCACGTTGATTCCTGCTCCCCACCTCACAGGTTCAAATCCCCCCATAAGCATTACTCCACACCCCACCTCACCACTCTGCCCCTCTTGGGGTTACCACGCCCATTTGCCCCTCCCTGGACTACCTTAGTCATTTCCCCCTAACCTAGCCCATGCATTCTCCCATCATGGGACTCTCCCTCCTTGCTCCCATTTCTGAACGGGCTACCCGACCGCTTTACCCCCAACATTATCCTCCCCCACAATCTGGGCCACCTCACCTTCCCACCACCTCACCTCCCCACCATCCCACCACCTCACCTCGCTGCACCACCACACCTTCTCACCACCTCACCTTCCCACCATCCCACCACCTCACCTCGCTGCACCACCACACCTTCTCACCACCTCACCTTCCCACCATCTGACCACCTCACCTCACCTCACCTTCCCAACAGCTCACCATCCCACCATCTCACCACCTCACCTCACTCCACCACCACATCTTCCTACCACCTCACCTTCCCATCATCTCACCACCTCACCTCACTTCACCTCCACACATTCGCAACACCTCACCTCCCAACCATTTCACCACCTCACCTCACAGCACCACCTCACCTTCCTTTGATGTTTAGCTACTTAGGCTAGAGGCAGCTCTTCTCAATCACTCACTCATTCAGTCAAACACATTCATTGTGTTCTATTTCCAGACACTACTTGCGCCCTACTTGTGCCCTATTTGTACCCTAATTGCACCGTAGTTGTGCCCCAGTCGCGCCCTAGTTGTGCCTTATTTGCGTCTAGCTTGCGCCCTATTTGCGCCCTACTTGCTCCCTAGTTGTGCCCTAGTTGCGTCCTACTTTCATCCTAGTTGTGCCCTACTTGCACCCTACTTGCACCCTACTTGTGTCCTAGTTGTGCCGTAGTTGCGCCCTAGTTGTGCCCTAGTTGCTTCCAAGGTGCGCCTGACTTGGGCTTTAGATATGCTCTAGTTAAGCCCTTGTTGCGCCCTTGTTGCGCCCTTCTTATGCCCTAGTTGCGCCCTGGTTGCGCCCTAGTTGCGTCCTAGTTGTGCCCTAGTTGCGCCCTACTTGTGCCCTAGTTGCCCTTGGTTGTGCCTCAGTTGGGCACTAGTGTGTGCTAGTTCAGTTGTACTTGTGCCCTAGTTGCTCCCTAGTTGTGCGCTAGTTGCTCCCTAGTTGCACCCTGGTTGCGCCCTAGTTGTGCTCTGGTTGCGCCCCAGTTGCGTCCCAGTTGCGGCCCAGTTGCACTCAGTTGCACACCAATTAGGCCACACTCGCGCCCCTAGTTCAACCCTACATGCACCCTACTTGTGCCCTAGTTGTGCCCTAGTTGTACCCTACTTGTGTCCTACTTGCACCCTACTTGCACACTACATGTGCCCTACTTGTTCCCTTGTTTTGCCCTAGTTGCACCATAGTTGCACCCTATTTGCACCATAGTTATGCCGTAGTTTCGTCCTAGTCGTGCCCTAGTTGTGCCCTATTTGTGCCCTAGATGCTTCTTGGTTACGTCTCACTTGGGCACTAGTGTGCCCTAGTTCGGCTGTACTTGTGTCCTAGTTGCTCCCTAGTTGTGCGCTTGTTCCTCCCTAGTCGCACCCTAGTTGCGTCCTACCTACGGCCCACTTGCGCCTAGGTTGAGCCCCACTTGCACCCCAATTGCACCCCATTTGGGTCCCAATTCCGTCCCACTTGTGTCCTTGTTGCGCCCTAGTTGCGCCCTATTTGCACCCTAGTTGCACCCTAGGTGCGCCCTAGGTGCGCCCTATTTACGCCCTGGTTACGCCCTAGTTGTGCCCTAGTTGCACCCTACTTGGGTTGTACGTGCGCCCTACTTGCGCCCTACTTGCGCCATACTTGCGCCCTAGTTGCACCCTAATTTTTCCCTACTTGATTCTACTTGCACCCTAGTTACGCCCTGGTTGTACCCTATTTGCACCCTACTTGTGTCCTACTTGCGCTCTAGTTGCGCCCTATTTGCGCTCTACTTGCGCCCTAGTTGTGCCCTAGTGGCACCTTACTTGTGCCCTACTAATGCCCCACGTGCATCCTATGTGAGCCCTAGTTGCGTCCTAGTTGTACCCTAGTTGCGCCCTAGTTGCGCCTTACTTGCGCCCGAGTTGTACCCTAGTTGCGTCCTAGTTGCACCCTGCGTGCACCCTACTTGTGCCCTAGTTGTGCCATACTTGTGCCGTGATAGCGCTATACTTGCACCCTACTTGCTCCCTAGTTGCACCCTACCTACGCCCTAGTTGCACTCTAGTTGTACCCTGTTTTCTCCCTATTTGTGCCCTACTTTGCGCCCTTGTTGTGCTCTAGTTATACCCTAGTTGCACCCTAGTTACACCCTACTATTGCATTGCTTCCGCCTTACTTACGCCCTCGTTACACTCTAGTTGCACCTTCGTTGCATGCTACTTTTGCCCTACCTGCGCCATACTTGCCCCCTAGTTGCGCACTAGTTACACCCAAGTTTCGCCCTAGTTGCGCCCAGGTTGCATCCTAGTTCCGTCCTAGTTGCACCCTACTTGCGTTCTAGTTGTGTCCTAGTTGCGCCCTACTTATGCCCTACTTTCGCCCTACTCACGCCCTACTTGCACCCTACTTACGCCCTACTTGCGCCCTATTTGCGTCCTACTTGCATCCTAGTTGCGTCCTAGTTGCACCCTTGTTCCACCCTAGTTGCACCCTGGTTGCACCCTAGTTGCGCCCTAGTGGCCCCTTAGTTATGCCCTAGTTGCACCCCAATTGCGTCCTAGTTGAGCCCTACTTGCATCTTACTTCCACCCTACTTGTGCCCTAGTTTTGTCCTAGTTGCACTCTACTTGTGCCCTACTTGCACCCTACTTGTGCCCTACATGCGCCCTAGTTACGTCCTAGTTACGCCTTAGTTGTGCCCTACTTGTGGCCCACTTGTACTCTAGTTGCCCCCGACTTGTGTCCTACTTGCGCCCAACGTACATCCTACTTGCATCCTACTTGTGCCCTAGTTGCGCCCTAGTTGTGCCCTACTTGCTTCCTACTTGTGTCCTACTTGCGCCCTACTTGCGGCCTAGTTTTACCCCAGTTGTGTCGTACTTACACCCTTCTTGCGCCCTACTTGCGCCTTGGTAGTGCCCTAGTTGCGCCCTCGTTCTGCCTCAATTGGGCACTAGTTACCCCTAGTTGCACCCTAGTTGCACCCTAGTTGCATCCTAATTGTGCCCAAAATGAACCCTAGTTGCGCCCTAGTTGCGCACTTGTTGTGTCCTAGTTGCGCCCTAGTTGCGCCCTATTTACGCCTAGTTTCGTCCCAGTTGCGCCTGAGTTCGGCGCTTACAGCGCCCTAGTTGAGCCGTCCTTTTCCCCTAGTTTCTCCCTAGTTTTGCACTAGTTGCTCCATAGTTGTGCCCTAGTTGCGTCTTAGTTGCGCCCTAGTTACGCCCAAGTTGCGCCTTATTTGCACCCCAGTTGCCCCCCAGTTACGTCCCCATTGTGTCCGAATGGTGCCCCTGTTGTACTCTAGTTGCGTCCTAGTTACACCCTAGTTGTGCCCTAGGTCTGCCCTAGTTGCACCCTAATTTTGCTCTAATTGTGGTCTACTTGCACCCTACTTGTGCCCTATTTGCACCCAACTTGCGCCCTACTTGCGCGCCACTCCCAACTTACGCCCTACCTGTTGCTCTACTTGCACCCTAGTTGCACCCTACTTGCGTCCTAGTAGTGCCTTACTTGTGCCGTACTTGCGCCCTACATGCACCCTTGTTGTGCCCTAGTTGTGCCTTAGTTGTGCCCTACTTATGCCCTACTTGCGCCCAACTTGTACCATATTTACTCCCTAGTTACGCCCTTGTTGCGCCCTAGTTGTGCCCTAGTTGTGTTCTACTCGTGCCCTACTTACGCCGTACTTGCGTCCTACATGCGCCATAGCTGCGGCCTAGTTGTGCCCTAGTTGCGCCCTCCTTTTACCCTAGTTGCATCCGAGTTGAGCCCTACTTGTACCCTACTTGTGCCCCACTTGCATCCTAGTTATGCCCTAGTTGGGCCCTAATTGCATCTTAGTTGCGCCCTAGTCGCGCCCTAATTGCAGCCTACTTGTACCCTAGTTACGTCCTAGTTGCGCCCTAGTTGCGCCCTTCTTGTGCCTTGTTTACATCCTAGTTGCATCCTAGTTGTGCCCTACATACGCTCCAATTGTACCCTACTTACTCCATACATGCACCCTAGTTGTGCCCTAGTTACGTCCTAGTTGCGCCCTACTTGTGCCCTACTCACGCCCTAATTGCATCCTACTTGCGCCCTACTTACGCCCTCTTGTTCTCAAGTTGCACCCTAGTTTCTCCCTTGTTGCGTACTACTTGCGCCCTACTTGCGTCCAAGTTCCACCCTTGTTGCGCCCTAGCTGCGGCATACTTGTGACCATTATTGAAAAAAAGAATCAAACTGTTATCATCATCTACCCTATAACCTATTACTTAGAATACCATTGGATTAGTATCCCTATCACTATCTTGCGGCCTTCTTGCACCCTAGTTGCGCCCTAGTTACGCCCTTCTTGTGCCCTACTTAGGACCTAGTTGCGCCTAAGTTGAACACTAGTTGCGCCCCAGTTTGGCTGTAGTTGTTCCCTAGTTTCTCCCTAGTTGTGCGCTAGTTGTACCCTTGTTGCGCCCTAGCTGCGTCCTAGTTCCGCACCAGTTGCGCACCAGTTACGCCCCACTTGTGTCCCGGTTGTATGCCAATTTCGCCCCTCTTACGAACCAGTTGCATCCCTCTAGCGCTCTAGTTACACCATAGTTGCACCCTTGTTGCGCCCTACATGCGCCCTAGTTGTGCCCTAGTTGTGCCCTTGTTACGCCCTAGTTGTGCCCTAAATGTGCCCTAGTTGCATCCTAGTGTTGCCCTAGTTACACCCTAGTTGTGCCCTAGTTGCACCCTAGTTTCGCCCTTATTTCACCCTAGTTGCGCCCTTCTTGCTCCCTATTTGCGCCGTACTTGCGTCCTAGTTACGCCCTAGTTACACCTTATTTGCGCCCTACTTGTGCCTTACTTGGACCCTACTTGCATCCTACTTGCACCCTAGTTGTGTCGTAGTTGCATCCTAGTTACGCCTTTCTTGCATCCTCCTTACACCCTAGTGGCGCCCTAGTTGTGTCCTAGTTGCACCTTTCTTTTGCCCTAATTTCACACTACTTACACCCTATTTACGCCCTACTTGGCCCCTACTTGTGCCCTACTTGTGTCCTACTTGTGCCCTACTTGCGCCCTAGTTGCACCCTAGTGGTGTCCTACTTGCACCCTACTTGAGCCCTACTTGCCCCCTAGTTGCATCATAGTTGCACCCTAGTTACGTCCTAGTTGCGCTCTTGTAGTGCCCCACTTGGACAATAGCTGCGCCCTAGTTACGTTCTAGTTGCGTCCTAGTTGCGTCCTACTTGCACCCTAGATGCGCCCTAATTGCACACTAGTTGTGCCCTAGTTGTGCCCTGGTTACACCTCAGGTGCGCACTTGCTGTGCCCTAGTTCGGCCATACTTGTGCCGTAGTTGCTCCCTAGTTGTGCACTAGTTGCTCCCTACTTGCGCTCTAGTTGCATCCTAGTTGCACCCCAGCTGTGCCCAAGTTGCGCCCTAGTTGTGCCCCAGTTGCGCCCCAGTTGCGCCCCACTTGTACCCCAGTTACGCCCCTTTTATGCCCTTGTTGCGCCCTAGTTGCACCATAGTTGCATCCTATGTGCGCCCTAGATGCGCCCTAGTTGTGCCCTAGTTGCACACCACTTGCGCCCTACTTGTTCCCTAGTTGCACCCTGCGTGTGCCCTACTTGCGCCTTAACTGTACCCTACTTTCACCTACTAGCGCCCTTCTTGCGCACTAGTTGCTCCCTAGTTACGCCCTAGTTGCGCCATAGTTGTGCCCCACTTGCGTCCTAGTTGTGCCCTAGTTGCATCCTAGTTGTGCCCTACTTGTGCCCTAGTTTCGCCCAAGTTGCCCCCTAATTGCGCCCTCTTTCCACTCTACTTGCATCCTAGTTGTGTCCCAATTACGTCCTAGTTGCATTGTACTTGCGCCCTACTTGCACCCTACGTGTACCCTATTTGCGCCCCAGTTGCGCCATAGTCATGCCCTGGTTGTGCCCTACTTGTGTCCTACTTGCGCCCTACGTGCGCCCTACTTCCGCTCCAGTTGTGCCCTTTTGCGCCCAAGTTGCGTCCTGGTTTTGCCCTAATTGCTCCCTACTTTCGCCCTAGTTGCGCCCTAGTTGCACCCTAGTTGCACCCTACTTGCACCCTAGTTGGGCTCTAGGTGCGCACTAGTTGGGCCCTAGTTGTGCCCTAGATGTGCCATACTTGCGCCCTACTTGCACCCTCCTCGTGCCCCAAATTGGGCACTAATTGCGACCTCCTTGCGCATTACTTGCGCCCAACTTGCACCTTACTTGCACATTGCTTGCACCCTAGTTGTGTCCTAGTTGCATCCTAGTTTCCCCTTTGTTGTTCCCTACTTGTGCCCTACTTGCACCCTTCTTGCACCCTACTTGCATCCTACTTTTGCCCTAGTAGTCCCATAGGTGTGTCCTCATTGCACCCTAGTTGCGCCCTGCCTGCGTCCTACTTGTACCCTAGTTGCACCGTAGTTACACCCTACTTGCACATTACTTACGCCCAACATGCGCCCTAATAACATGTTATTTCCACCCTAGTTGCGTCCTAGTTGCACCCTAGTTGCACCACAGATGCGTCCTAGCTTCACCCGACATGCACCCTACATGCGCCCTACTTGCACCCTAGTTGCACCCTTGTTGCGCCCTAGTTATGCCCTAGTTGCACCCTACATGTGCCCTAGTTGCATCCTAGTTATGTCCTAGTTACATCCTAGTTGCACCCTTCTTGTGTCCTACTTGAGCCCTACCTGTGCCCTAGTTGTACCCTAGTTATGCCATAGTTGCACTCTAGTTGTGCCCTAGTTGCACCCTAGTTGTACCCTAGTTGCACCCTAGTTGCACCCTCGTTACGCACTAGTTGCGCCCTAGTAGCACCGTACTTGTGCCTGTATTACGCCCTTGTTGTGCCCTAGTTGCACCCTAGTTGCTCCATACTTGCGTCCTACTTGCGCCCCGCCTGAGCCCTAGTTGCGCCCTATTTACGCCCTAGTTGCTTCCTAGTGTCACCCTACTTGTGCCTTACTTGCGCCCTAGTTTTGCCCTAGTTGTACCCTACTTTCTTCCTACTTGCACCCTACTTGTGTCCTTCTTGTGTCCTACTTGCGCCCAAGTTGTACCCTGGTTGCACCCTTGTTGCGCCCTAGTTATGCCATAGTTGTGCCCTAGTTGCGTCCTACTTGTGCCCTATTAACACCATAGTTACGCGCTAGGTGCATCCTATATGCGCCCTACTTGTGTCCTACTTGCGCCCTACTTGCATCCTCCTTGCGCGCGAGTTACACCCTAGCTGGGTCCTAGTTGTGTCCTAGTTTCGTCCTACGTGCGCCCTAGATGCGTCTTAGTTCTGCCCTTCTTGCACCCTGCTTGCACCCTAGTTGCGCACTAGTGTCACCCTGGTTGCGCCCTCATTGCACCCTAGTTGCGCCCTACTTGAACCATGCTTGCGCCCTACTTGCGCCCTAGTTGTACCCAAGTTATGCCCTAGTTGCACCCTAGTTGTGCCCTAGTTGCACCCTACCTACGCCCTACTTGCACCCTTGTTGCACCTTAGTTACGCCCTAGTTATGCCTTACTTGCGTCCTACTTGCGCCCTACCTGCGCCCTACTAATGCCCTAGAAACGCCCTAGTTGCACCTTAGTTGCACCCTGATTGCGTCCTACTTGCACCCTACTTGCGCCCTAGTTGCACCCTAGTTGCACCCTCATTGCGCCCTTGTTGTGCCCTAGTTGCACCCTACTTGCGCTCTTCTTGCACCCTAGTTATGCCCTAGTTGTGCCATAGTTGTATGCTAGTTGTGCCCTAGTTGCACCCTTCTCGCGCCCTACTTGCGTCCTAGTTGCACCCTTGTTGCGTCCTAGTTGCGCCCTACTTGCACCCTACTTGTGCCCTACCTGCATCATGATTGCATCCAAGTTGCACCCTAGTTGCATCCTAGGTGCACCCTAGCTGGGCCCTACTTGCGCCCTACTTGTGACCTTCTTGTCTCCTAGTTGCGCCTTAGTTGTCTCCTAGTTGCAGCCTACTTCCACCCTACGTGTGCTCTGCTTACGTCGTAGTTGCTTCCTAGTTGTGTTCTAGTTGTGCCCTACTTGCGGCCTACGTGCACCCTAGTTGTGCCCTACTGACACCCTAGTTGTGCTTCTTGTGTCCTACTTTTTCCAGATTTGTGCCCTACTTGCGCCCTACTTGTAGCCTACTTGTGCCCTAGTTGCACCTTAGTTGCGCCCTAGTTGGACCCTAGTTGTGCCCAACTTGTGCCATTCTTGCGCCCTAGTTGCACCTTAGTTGCGCCCTAGTTGCAACCTACTTGCGCCCTAGTTGTACCCTACTTGCGCCATAATTGCGCCCAAATTACATTCTAGTTGCGCCCTATTTGCACCCTACTTGCGCCCCACATAGGCCTTAGTTGCACCCTACTTGTGACCTACTTGCGTCCTACTGGCACCCTAATCGCGCCCTACTTGCACCCTGTTTGCCCCTTAGGCGCGCCCTAGTTGCGCCCTAGTCAAGCCTTACTTCCACCCTACTTGTATCCTACGTGTCCCCTAGTTGTGACATCATTACGCCCTAGTTGCACCCTAGTTATATCCTACTTGCACTCTACTTGCACCCTTCTTGTGCCCTAGTTGAGCCCTAGTTGTGCCCTAGGTACGCCCTACTTACGCCCTTCTTGCGCCCTAGTTGCACACTACTTGCACCCTAGTTGCACCCTACTTGCGCCCTTCTTGTGTCTTATGTGCACCCTAAGTGTGTGCTAGATGAGCCCTAGTTCCACCCTAGTTGCACCCTAATTGCACCCTACTTGCGCTCTCCTTGCGAACTACTTGTGCCCTAGTTGCGCCATAGTTGCACCCTTGTTGTGCCCTACTTGCGGTATACTTGTGCCCTAGTTGCGCCCTAGTTTAGCCCTAGTTGTGTCCTACTTGCACCCTACCTGCACCCTACTTGCACCATAGTTACATCCTAGTTGTGCCCTAGTTGCACCCTAATTGCTCCCTACATGGGCCCTAGTTGTGCCCTAGTTACACTATAGTTTCACCCTTGTTGCGCTCTAGTTGCACCCTACTTGCACCCTAGTTGTGCCCTAGTTGCGTCCTACTTGCATCCTACTTGCGCCCTAGTTGCGCCCTAGTTGCGCCCTAGTTCTGTCCTAGTTGCACCCTACTTACTCCCTACATGGGCCCTAGTTGTGCCCTCGTTGCACTATAGTTTCGCCCTCGTCATACCCTAGTTGCACCCTACATGCGCCCTAGTTTTGCCCTAGTTGCGTCCAACTTGCATCCTACTTGCGCCCTAGTTGCGCCCTAGTTGCTCCCTAGTTCTGCCCTAGTTGCACCCTAATTGTGCCCTACTTGCATCGTGATTGCCTCCTAGTTGTGCCCCACTTGCATCCTACTTCTGTCCTACTTGTGCCCTAGTTGCATCCTACTTGCACCCTACTTGCGCCCTACTTACACCCTAGTTGCACCCTTGTTGCTTCCTATTTGTGCCCTTCTTGGATCCTCCTTGTGCCCTACTTGCGCTCTCCTTGCGTCCTGATTGTGCCCTCGTTACGCCCTAGCTGTGTCCTTGTTGCGCCCTACTTGCGCCCTACGTGCGTCCTACTTGCGCCCTACTTGCGCCCTAGTTGCGCCCTAGTTGCGCCCTAGCTGCGCCCTAGTTACGCCCTATTTGCGCCCTACTTGCACCCTAGTTGCACCCTAGTTGCGCCCTAGTTGCGCCCAAGTTGCGCCCTACTAGCACCCTACTTACGTCCTTCTTGCACCCTAGTTGTGTCTTGGTTGTGTAATAGTTGCTCCCTACTTGCGCCTTACTTGTGTCCTTGTCCTGTCCTAGTTGTGCCTCAGTTGAACACTAGCTTAGCCCTAGTTGCGTCCTAGTTGCACCCTAGTTGCGCCCTGGTTGCGCCCTAGTTTTGCCCTAGTTGCACCCTAGTTGCGCCCTAGTTGCGCCCTACTTGCGCCCTAGTTGCATTCTAATAGCGCATTTGTTGGGCACTAGCTGCGCCCTGGTTCGGCCACACTTATGCCCTAGTTGCTCCCTAGTTTTGCACTAGTTGCTCCCTAGTCGGGTCCTGGTTGCACCCCAGTTGTGCCCAAGTTGCGCCCTACTTGCAATCTAATCGTGCCCCAATTGCGCCCAGTTGTGCCCCAGTTCCATTTCATTGCGCCCTAGTTGCACCCTAGTTTCACCCTAGTTGCGCCCTAGGTGCACCCTAGGTGCGCCCTAGCTGCGCCCTAGTTGTACCCCACTTGCATCGTACTTCCGCCCTAGTTCTGGCCTAGTTGTGCCCTACTTCCGCCCTAGTTGTGCCAAATTCGCACCCTTGTTGCGCCGTAGTTGCGCCCTACTTGCGCTCTAGTTACAACCTACTTTCGTCCTACTTGCACCCTACTTGCGCCCTAGTTGCACCCTAGTTGCACCGTAGTTGTACCCTCGTTGCACCTTACTTGCACCCTAGTTACGCCCTAGTTTCACCCTAGTTGCGCTCTAGGTGTACCCTACTTGCGCCCTAGTTGCACCCTACTTACACCCTTCTCGCGTCCTAGTTGTGCCCTAGTTGCACCTTAGTTATGTCCTACGTGTGCCCTTCTTATGCCCTACTTGCATCTTATTTGGGCCCTAGTCGTGTCCTAGTTGCGTCCTATTTGCACTCTACTTGCGCCCTGTTTACGCCCTACTTGCGCCCTAGTTGCACCCTAGTTGCGCCCTAGTTGCACCCTACTTTCGCCCTAGTTACGCCCTAGTTGCACCCTACTTACACCCTAATTGCGCCCTAGTTATGCCCTAGTTGCAACCTAGTTGCGTCCTACTTGCCTCTCACTTGCGCCCTAGTTGCGCCCTAGTTTAACCCTACTTGTGCATTACTTGCGTCCAACTTGCGGCCTACTTTCACCCTCCTTACACCCTAGTTGTTCCCTTGTTGCGCCCTACTTGGACCTTGTGCCCTACTTGTGTTCTACTTGCACCCTAGTTGCACCCTAGTTACGTCCTAGTTACGCCCTTGTTGTGCCCTACTTGCGTCCTACTTGCGCCCTAGTTGCACCATAGCTGCACCCTTGTTTCACCCTACTTGCGCCCTACTTGTTCTAGCTGTTCCCTAGTTATGCCCTAGTTGCGCCCTACTTGCTCCCAAGTTGCGTCCTACTTGCACCCTAATAGCACCTTACTTACGCCCTGATTGCGTCCTAGTTTCGTCCTAGTTGCACCATAGTTGTGCCCTGATTGCGCCCAACTTGCGTCTGACTTGTTCCCTAGTTACGCCCTAGTTGCACCATTGTTTCGGCCTACTTGCACCCTACTTGTGCCCTACTTGCACCCTACTTGCACCATAGTTGCGCCCTAGCTGCGCTCTAGTTGCCTCCTAGTTGCACCCTACGTGCACCCTACTTGCTGTCAGAAGGATGGAGCGAGAGGCAGAAGTGCCAGCAGAAGCAGGCAAAAGAAGAGCGATTCGGCAGACATGAATATGCTGACGCAAATAGGGAGCAATACAAATAGTTAGTCGCAAAGACCGGAGTAGGGACGTCGCAGGTTGAGATAGAGTGGACCGGTAGACAGGTAGGCAGCGAGAGAAAGCTGGAGCAGAGAGTGCAGGCTTGATGGAACGAGTGATATGCTGAGTAGAGCTGAGCGAAGGAGCGAGGCTGACGGGGCGAAGAGATGCAAAGCTGAGAGTTCCGAGTGGATGGCGATGAAAGAGTAAGCGTTGAGCCAGCAGAGCGAGGACACGGTGGCGAAGCTGTGGAACAAAAGGCAAACAGAATGAGAAGACGGTTCTGGTAAGTTGTGAGGGAATGAACATCCTTGATGTAGAGACAGAACAGGACAAATCAGCAAGGACAACGACTTCTTCCCGCTAGCCAGACGCAAATGACACATGTCACGTTATTAGAGGGATGTTTGACTGTCGGTTAAAACGTTCGAATGACCGAAGAGCCGTTTGGTCAACATGGTTCTTGTGAGACTTAAACCATTACTCCGAGACTTGAGTTTTCCAAGGGGTGAGAGCAGTAAGGCTGGTTCTCGCTCATTTCCAACACTCCCCCTGAATTAGACTCAACGGGAGTTCATTCGCTTGGAGACTCATCGTCCAAGGAGATAACTGGAGGAGCATCTTCTGGTCTTCTTCTTGGAGGAGGAGGTCTCGGAAGGCGACGAGGTCTGGGAGCAGAGGTTGGGCTTTCAGAGGCCACCAATCCTCGCGGTGAGGCAGCCTGAATTGCTGGATCATTAAGTGGTCTGGGTCTTCCTCTTACACATTGTATTCCAATGTCACGGATGATTCTCCGGAGGGAGTATCGATGCGACTGAATCATGCAGTGGAATACCTTGTCAGTAATGATGTTGTAGAGAGCTCATACCTGCTGCGTTACCTAGAAGTAGTCATCCCAGTATGTGCGATCATGGTGCTGAACGAAGGGAGTGTAAGGTCGTGGGTATTCTCGTTCGTCTCTCATGAGAGCACGATAGGAGAAACCGCGCACACTGATGTTGATAGTGCTTGAGCCCAGAGCGTCATGCCAGACGCTGAAGATGGAGGTGTCGGCATCGTCAATGAAGAGGAGTTGAAGTCATTGTGCAAGGACGATGATAGGCCACCAGGCAGCATGATTTGGGAGCTCCGGTTGTACGAACATTGTATGTTCGCTGGTATTTCTGCTTTGGTTGTGTAAGTGATGTGAAGAGCGCTGCCACGACGCTACGCATGGAGGTAGTTCTGGCGCAACTGATCCTCTGTCCACATGAGAGCATGTAAGGTAACTGTCAAGACGTGCTCTGGGGCACGGTCTCCTTCTTGACAGTGGGTGATTATTCGGTTGTTGCCCTTACTCACGTGCATGTACATCGGGAGCAGATCCGGTGGACATGATGAGGTTGTGAAGTTGCGTCGATGATGATGAGGGTCAACACAGGTGGGAATGAGACTGGAATGCTGGTGGTCTCGGCTGTAGCTGCTGCTGCTCCTTTCTCGCATGATGCTGGCACTGCGTAGAGGTGCAGAGGAAATGCAGTAGCACTTGTGGTAGCTGCGAATGATGGGACCTCGTAGCTTTGGCAATGACGGTAGATGAGATTTGTATCTGCTTGTGACGTCGGCATTGAGCAACCGACGAAATGTATAGGCAACAGCAAGGGAGCTATTGTAGAGTGAGGGCCAAAATGTGTTGCTGCAAATAGTGGGCTGCAGCAGCGGTGGAGGCGGCTTGAGCGGTGGTGGCGGTTGTGACCACCATGGCTCGGATCATGAGCAATGACCGAATGCACCGCTACTCTTCTCCATATGTTGCTTCCCTTCACGGCTCTCATACCAGTGGATAGTGCAAGAGGTTGTGACGAGGGAATCCACGTGGAGGAGAGGGCTTCAGAGCACGCACAAATGAACGCCATGGATGAAGCAGAAGTGGTTCAGAGTAAGCCAACGCCCCATGATGTGGCATCAACATTTTTTTTGTGGGTTCCTCACGTTGTTTTTGCATGGCATTGGCATAGGCCGGACTGGTGAAATGTGCCCACTTTTTATCTTGAGTGCACCGTGCCCCCAGTTTGTAGATTGATATCACGATGTCCCCGCTTCGCCTCCAAACGTCATTTCCACGCTAATCTCGCGTCGGCGCAATGTGGCACGCATGCTTCGTCAGATGTGGAATTGGCATGTCAACTATGTAATGAAATCCAAGTATCTGTGCTAACATAAAATGATGTTACATAAACTACGAGCGTATGTAGCATGCACATGTGGGCACATGAGAGCGTGCAAGGTGAAGCCCAGCTGTCAAAGTAGCTTTCAACCACTGCAGGGTGCCTACAAGTGCATGCCAAAGTCCACAGGTTACTGGGACTCACACAACAGCATCACAGGTTTGGAGAAATTTTCTTGTTTGTAATTGCATGCCCTGCAATTTGTTGTCCTTGGGACTGCATTGCCTTTGACTGTGTCCCTCCAGGTGCATTCGTACCTTCATCACCTTTACACGAGTGCAGTCTACAACACAGCATCCAATGCACTGACACTCACAAGGAAAGCACCACATTGTAAGGTTGAACCTCAGCCACTGAAAAACTGAGGATCCCTCAACTTGAAACAATTCTCTGCTGGGGTTGGCTTTTCCACAGTTCCCCCATGACCCGGCCTGCAAGAAGACATTGTCAGGATGGTCACCAGCAATCACTCCATGGGGTTCTCTGAGAGCACACTACGAATAATATTGATAGCTGCTGCCTTGGAATGGTCGCTTATAATTTAGAAGAAAGTGATGGTCGTTCTAATTTTTAATCCTCCACAACGCTGGGAAGATAAGGTTGCCAGACCTTGAGGGCGGTGATCCCCCCATCGGGACATGAGCAACGAGCATGTGATGTTGCATGCATTGCTCCACTGACTTTTTGCCATGTAGCGTGGAGGACAATGTGTGTCTGCTACTAGAGCCACCCCTTGGTCTTCCTCAAGGGCGAGGATGTCGTGGCGACCAGACGCTTGTCCAAGGTCTGACGTTGTGTCGAGCTTTCTCCCAGAAACCATGGCTTGCTGCTCTCATGCACTCAAATCATGCACATCAGCTGAAGATGTCAGTTTGCTGGTGTACGGGCCTGCTTGTCATCTGAAGTTCTTGTCCGCTGGCCCGCCGGTCTGCTGGTCTGCAGGACTGCTGATCTGCTGGTCTTTTTCCAGGTAGAACCCTCGAATTACAAAAGCTCTGGTGCACAGAGCAAGGATGTCAGGATTGGACAGAGGGGGAGAAGATGCAGGCGGTATGCGAGGGAGACGAGTATAAGGATGAACAGGTGTTGCCTTTCCCCCCGTCACAAACTCATAGCGGAGCCTCCGCAGCTTTGCTCATGGTCTGCTCCTTAGGTCTGGACGCTCCTAGGTCCAGACGGGCAAACGACGTCGAGCCCGATGCCAATGCCGATGCTGATGCTGACGCGGACGCCGACGACACCCTGGAGAACCACTCGTGCACACCCCCTTTGCTTTGCCCCTGCACGTGGCTGCTGCTGCTGCCGCCACCGCCAGCAGGAGCAGCATCGGCTGCGGCCGTATCTGCGGTGGCAGCAGCTGTCTTGATGAGCTCGAAGTGGCAGAGGAGGCGGGGGCCTCTGGAGTTGGCACCGTCGGTTACGACGAGGGGCTTGCCCTTCTTGTCATACAATGACACGCAGCGGAAGCCTGGCCTAAGGGCCGCCACGGGGAGGACGACCTGCCCCGCAAAGTCGTCCTGTAGCCGATCGCGCTCCATCACCTGTACAGGGACAAGGGCGCAGGATGCACACGTGTGCTGGCTGGGTTGGACATCAGTGTTCGGCGCGCACACTCTCGAATGAGTGAGTGGGTATCCACCCACTCACTCATTCGATGATTTTGCATAATGTGTGCAGCGGGCTAGGGAGAACAAGCAGACTAGCACACGCAGTGAGTAGTGTGAGGCGTCGGCTGGAGGTCGTTGAGACATTCAACAGCATGCAGCAGTTCGACAAAGAATGGACGAGTTTGACCATCTCCATGGACACCACAACCACCTTAAGTCACCTTAAGCGCAGCACAAGCGACAGTGATGCTATCAACCACCTCAATGAGCATGAACTCCTTGTTGACCATCTCCATGGACACCACAACCACAACCACAACCACAACGACGACCACGACCACGACCACGACCACGACCACGACCACGACCACGACCACGACCACGACCACGACCACGACCACGACCACAGCCACAACCACGACCGTGACCGCGACCACGACCACGACCACGACCACCACCACCAATACCACCACCACCACCACCAC
>SZWC01018100.1:20974-50074 GCA_023375785.1 Penium margaritaceum | reverse complement strand
CCCTCTCCCTCTCCCTCTCCCTCTCCCTCTCTCTCTCTCCCTCTCCCTCTCTCTCTCTCTCTCTCTCTCTCTCTCTCTCTCTCTCTAGCTAGAAATCCTAGGTGGCAGGTTGGGGCAGCAGCGTTGTTGATGCAGCGTGTGGGCTTCCACGCTCGTTGCTCAAGTCTGCTGCCCCCTCAGTCTGCTGCTCTAGAGTCTGGAAGCTCTGGGTTTGTTACTCAGAAACGCGCGCGCCAGTGTTAGCGCCGGAAAGTAGCTGAAAACTGAAAATGACTGATTAGGAATGAAGAATGAGCAACAATGGGAGACCCCTCCAAGTTCTAGCTCCCCCCAACTAGTGTAGAACTTGTTACTCAGCTAACCAGCCAAGTCCTAGACCTATTTTCTGGCAGGCAGGGTTTTCTCGGTGAGCTCTGCCAGACGCCCGACAGCCCAAAACCCGGGTGTCGTCCGTTTTGCCTGAAAATTGGACCATACCATAATACCGACGCTGCAAACGCAGTCGTGCGGTCAGAATCAGCTAGAAAAATAGCAGCAAAGAGTTATGGCTGCCCGAACCCAGGCAGTGCCTACGACAGTCAGCAATGCCAGACAAGGCCATACAGCGGGAGACATGGACCCTAGGCACCGCATGATGTTGCAGACGCAATGCCACAACCAGACACAGCGCTAGGTGCATGCAGACAGCATCTGCAGTGGCACTGACTGCCGGCATCCCGAACGCCGAGGAGGCCTGCCGATGGAGCTGAGCGCATCGCCGGAGGGAGGAGGCTCCAGCGAACGATGAGTGGACCTCAACGCGCATCGGCTCCACCGAGCGACACTCCAGCAGCGTCGAGTCTCGCCGTCAGTCATCTACACGCCGATGTACAGAAGCCGGGAGGACACAACAGAGTACAATGAGAGATGCACGAAAACCAACACTCCCCCATGACTCACAGGCGTAGTGCACATGTGTGGGCAAAGACACAGTCAACGACCAAACTCCCCCAAGCCAAGCAGAAACGCAAGCAGGGATAGAGAGAGTCACTCATGGATGCACGCCGACTGAACTCACAGCCTTCTTGAACGAGTCGCGCTTCAGTGCCTTGGTCAAGAAGTCAGCCAACTGCCGTGGTGTCTCAACCCACACGATGTTGATGCTGCCGTCATGCAACAACGAACGCACATTGTGACACTCAACGTTGATGTGCTTTGTGCGTGTGTGATGCCCGCCGTTATTGTCGGCGATGGCTATGGCACTCTCATTGTCACAATGCAACATGATGGATGCGACAGACTGACGCAACTCGGACAACAGATGATGCAACTACATACTCTCACACGCGCCTGAGACAAGAGCAACGTACTCAGCCTCAGCAATGTTGCGTGCAATGCACCCCTACTTGCGACTGCGCCAGGACATAACTGTGCTGCCAATCAGAAAGATCCAGCATGTGTGACTCTTACCGTCCGGACTACCGGTCCAATCACTGTCGGTGTAGCCCACCGCGAGAACAGACGGCTAACGGCGGAACATGAGACCTCGCCGAGGAGTCGAGACGACATAGTGCAGTACTCGGATCGCGGCCTCCCGTAGCAGGCGGCTGGTCTCAGCCTCGCTGGATAGGCGATGGGGACGGGTGAGGACGTGCCACGCGGCTGTAGGGTCTTGGGTGGCGCCAGCGGTGAAGTCGCCTTAGAAGGACTCGAGGGCGAGGCGGGAAGCCGGAGGGGCGACAGGGACTAGAGCACGGACGGCACGACCAGCGTCATATAACTGGTCGGCCAGGGTGGGGTCATACAGCAGGGTGTAGTATGCCCACAGGCCCTCACCCTACGCCCAGATCCGGAAGCTGAGCTCCCAGCTCCGGAACTGCTCGCCGGCCTCAAATGGCGGCGGCGGCGTCTCAAAGTCCTTTTGACTGTGGCCGGCGCCCAGAGTGGGGCCAAGGACGGAGGTCACTGTCAGTCGTTGACGCTGAGTTTGCTGCTGTGCCAGGTAGTGCGTGGTGACAGACACAGCTGGGCTGGCGTGCCCTAGAGGGATGAAGGATGGCGGCGCACTGGTGGCAATCTGAGAGGCCAACGGCTGCAGCACCACAAGCTACTGCGTCAAGGTGGCGAGCTATTGCTGAAGAGAAGCGAGGAGGTCAGGGTTGCCGCCAACTACGACAAAGGGTCACTGCTACTACTGCTGTTGTTGCTACTGCTGCTGCTGCTGCTGCTTCTGCTGCTACTGCTGTTGCTACTTCTCCTACTGCTGTTGCTGCTGCTGTTGCTACTGCTACTTCCGCTACTACTGTTGCTCATACTGCTGCTGTTATTGCCGCTGCTGCTGCTGCTGTTGCTACTGCTGTTGTTACTGCTACTGCTTCTACTACTGATGTTGTTGCTGCTACTACTGCTATTGTTGCTTCTGATGCTATTGTTGTTGTTACTGCTGCTACTGCTACTACAGCCGCTGCGTGAAAAGGGAGGTTGGGGTCCCCTTTTCACGTTGCAGAGGAGGACCCTTCCCCAGTGGGGCTACCAGCCATGGTTTGGTGCCCCTTGTTTTTTTTATTTTTATTTTTTTTGTGTCTATTGCTGACGTCAGCAGTGACGTTAGCTGAGGGCGATGGACGTCCTGCCCACCCTTAGGTTTTCTTCCCCCTTCCCTTGCCCCTTTTTTTTGTGAGTTGATGACGTCAGCAGTGACGTCAGTATTGACATCAGCAACAAGATGCTGACGTCAGCAGTGGCAGAAGTAGCATCAGCTACTGTTACTACTACTGCAGGTGCTGATGCTGCTGCTGCTGCTGTTTGTGCTACTACTGCTGCTGCTACTACTACTGATATAACTACTACTACTACTGTTGCAGTTGCTACTGCTGCTGCTGCTACTGCTCCTACTACTACTACTGTTGTTGCGGCTGCTACTACTGCTGCGGCTGCTACTACTGCTGCGGCTGCGGGTGCAGTTGCAGCAGCAACTGCTGCTGCTGCGGGCTGCTGCGGCTGCTGTGGCTGCTACAACAGCTAAGGCAGATGTTGCAGCTGCGATAGAGAAGCTGGTGGGTGGGGGATTTTTTTCTCGTTTTTTTTTCTTTCTTTCGTCTGCCACATCGGGCTCTGCTGCTCGCTATGGGCAGCGGGCAATGAGTCCGCTGTTTGCTGCGAGCAGCAGGCTCGCTGCCCGCAGCCCGTCACTCGCAGCGAGCTACGGGCTGCAAGCACGAGCAGCAGCTGCTGGCTACTACTGGCAGCTGCTCGCTGCTGCTGTTGCTGTCGCTAGCTGCTGCTGCGGCTTGTTGCTGCGACTGCTGCAGCCTGTTGCTGCTGCTGCACGCTAGTACAACTGCTGCTTGCTGCAGCTGCTGCTCGCTGCTGCTGCTGTTGCGGGCTACTGCTGCGGGCTGCTGCGGGTTGCTGCTGCTGCCAGCTCCTGCTGCTGCGGGCTGCTGCAAGATGCTACTTCTGCCCGCTGCTGCTGCTGCACGCAGCTGCTGCTGGGTGCTGCTGCCACTACTCGTTGTTGTTGCCTGCGGCTGCCGCTACTGCAGACTCCTGCTTCTACGTGCTGGTGCCAGTCACTGCACCTCAGTGACGTTGCCGCATGCGTCGTCGCCTGCAGGTGTCGGACGAGGCCTGCCGCTCACCTCCTCGCGTCACGCGTGGGGGTCAGTGCTGCCGAAACAATTTCGGCAGCATTTCCCCTGGCCCATTGGCCGTGGGAAAAAATCTAACGCCGTCACCAGGCGGGTCAATGCTGCCGAAAACAATCCGGCAGCATTTCCCCTGCACTAGCGTGTATGGGGGTCCGCCGGCGTTGTCTGGCACCTGTACGCCAGTCTTCTGCTACTTCTGCTACGCTCTGGCTCTGATACCAAGCTAGAAATCCTAGGCGGCAGGTTGGGGTAGCAGCATTGTTGATGCAGCGTACAGGCTTCCACGCTCGTTGCTTAAGTCTGCTGCCCCCTCAGTCTGCTGCTCTAGAGTCTAAGTCTGGAAGCTTTGGGTTTGTTACTCAGAAACGCGCGCGCCAGTGTTAGCGCCAGAAAGCAGCTGAAAACTGAAAGTGACTGATTAGGAATGAAGATTGAGCAACAATGGGAGACCCCTCCAAGTTCTAGCTCCCCCCAACTAGTGTAGAACTTGTTACTCAGCTAACCAGCCAAGGAGAAAATAGTCGTAGACCTATTTTCTGGCAGGCAGGGTTTTCTCGGTGAGCCCGACCAGACGCCCGACAGGCCAAAATCCGGGCGTCGTCCGTTTTGCCTGAAAACTGGACCATACCATAATACCGACGCTGCAAACGCAGTCGTGCGGTCAGAATCAGCTAGAAATATAGCAGCAAAGAGTTATGGCTGCCCGAACCCAGGTAGTGCCTACGACAATCAGCGATGCCAACTAGGGCCATACAGCGGGAGACATGGACCCTAGGCACCGCATGATGTTGCAGACGCAATGTCACAACCAGACACAGCGTTAGGTGCATGCAGACAGCATCTGCAGTGGCAGTGACTGCCGGCGGCCCAACCGCCGAGGAGGCCTGCCGATGGAGCTGAGCGCATCGCCGGAGGGAAGAGGCTCCAGCGAATGGTGAGTGGGCCTCAACGCGCGTCGGCTCCACCGAGCGACACTCCAGCAGCGTCAAGTCTCGCCGTCAGTCATCTGCACGCCAATGTACAGAAGCCGGGAGGACACAACAGAGTACAATGAGAGATGCACGAAAACCAACATCTCTCTCTCTCTCTCTCTCTCTCTCTCTCTCCCCCNGGCCTCAACGCGCGTCGGCTCCACCGAGCGACACTCCAGCAGCGTCAAGTCTCGCCGTCAGTCATCTGCACGCCAATGTACAGAAGCCGGGAGGACACAACAGAGTACAATGAGAGATGCACGAAAACCAACATCTCTCTCTCTCTCTCTCTCTCTCTCTCTCTCTCTCTCTCTCTCTCTCTCTCTCTCTCTCTCTCTCTCCCCCTCTTGAGAACACGTGTGGAAGCTTCCTAGTGAAACAGCCTTTAACTAGGCGTCAGTGCCTAGTCAGACGGTGAGGACAGTCACAAGTCGTACACACAACGGCAAGGGTTTGGCTAGGGGACACAAGGCAAAGTGTCAGAATGCTTCAATAGCATTTGCGGAGAGAAATGAAAAATGACAGGTCCATGGCATAATTGGAAATATTTTAGGGCATGCAGGCCCATGCAAAAACGAACATGAGCTCTGTGTGTGAGTGCGATGCAAGACGGCAAGAATTTGGCTAAGTCTGGAATGCTGGATATAAAAGAACAAGGAGATTATACAAATGAGCCCCTAGCGGGCTTATGTAGGGGCACCGGCAGCTAGCCGCACCGGGCCCCGTCACCCCCGCTGAACCCAAACGAGTCAGCGGGGAGAACACACTGTGTACACCACGATAACAATCAACGGTGGTCTCCTCGAGGCACCAAGAAAGCTCTCCGAGTGCCCGGGTCTCGACCACCGAGAAAATACGAGAAGTGCTAGAAAATCTTGAAATTAGCGTCTAGACATCACGCACGGCTTTTCGAACATCGGAAGCACAAATACAGCCACTGGGTCTCCTCGTCGCACCGGGTGCGCGGGTCTCAACCCACCTAGAGAACTCTCCTAGCTCCTGACAAGGCCACAGGGCTACTGGAACGCATCGACCGCGTCTCGCCGGCGCTATCGTAGGTGTTGGAGAGGTCTCGGTATAGTTCGGAGGCCTGTTGTGTCGTCACGACGTCAGTCGTGATGGGTGGAAGCCACACAAACCAACACTCCCCCTGGCTGACATAACCGTCTATGCCAGAACAAATGAACGAAGGCACGGAACAACAACGTATGCCAAACCACAATGTACACCAGTAAACCACACATACGGACACAACTGGTGTCCATCTAAGGTCTCCTCACGACACTGGCACATCATACCAGGTGTCCGGGTCTAGACCATGAGAAGAGTCATGCACACGCACACAAGCCAGTGTAATGCACACGATACACATGTCAGGCTGCAAGAGGGTCTCCTTGTGACACTGGCGGTACCAGTGCCCAGGTCGCGACCACTAGGAGCAATCCAACAGGTGTCTGTGTGCCGACCACAACAGCATCATCAATCAGCACACAGGATCATAGGGAGTCTCCTTGTAACACGGGTGTACCTCACCACGTGTCCGGGTCTCGACCACTATGGGCAAACCAACATGTGTCTATGTGTCGACCACAATAGCATCATCAATCAACACATAGGATCATAGAGGGTTTCCTCATGACACGGGTGTACCTCACCACGTGTCCGAGTCTCGACCACTATGACCAAACCAGCTGGCATGCACATGCCACACGTAGTATGGCCACACACCAAAGACACACGACCCCATGGTCTCCTTGTGACACAGGTACAACCGACCAAGTGTCCGGGTCTCGACCAACAGAGTGCGGCTGTAGTATGCTCATAGCAGAGTATGGACCCCTCGCCATCATCTCCCATAACGCCGCGTCACGTCGAGGTCCACACAACACTCCTCCTGGGCAGATGAACGTGGCGGCGATTTCCTCGATGGAGATGCTGATGCCGTAGCTGAACAGATCCTGGGCGATGAATCATGTGGTCTCTCCATCATGCAGAGATAGCCCCCCCTATCATGTAAGAGTCGGCTCCTAGCCTCAAAGACGAAGTGGTTTCTCTAGCTACGACTCCTCACGTCGCAGCTACATCACCTGGGGTGTACCAGTCCTCGCATGACTTCCAAGGGTCCCAACTCAAAGTCTCTCCTGTCTCCACTCTACCGCGATGCATCTGTGTACGCCGAAGGAAAGGGAATGGGCGAGAAGCACGTGAGCGTGGATGAAGTGGCGGAGCTGGCCTCCGATGCGGGATAGCGAATCCTGAGGCACAAGGGTGTACGGCCAGAGGAGGAGGGCTGGAGCAACGAACTGGGTCACCACTCATGGAAAAAGGTGAGGATGGAGTAGCGGAGTCACGTGGATGAAGGTACGTGATGGCAGCAGCAGAAGGAAGAGCGATGACGGAGTCGACAGGAACAACGATGGCAGAAACTGAAGGCACGCTCAACTCTCCTGTAGTAGTGTCCCAAGCTGACGTCATACTCGGAGCTCGTACAAGATCCTTCCCGAGTGTGGGTGTGCCATATGGTGGTGGACTAAAGCTCGTGCCGATAGTAGTGATGGTCCCCTCCTCTGAGAATCGCTCACGCACTGCCATCACCTCCCGCTACAGCATTACTACATGCTCCTGCAGGTCAGCGTAATCTGCCTCGAACATGTGAAGGTGGCCCATGTCTGCCTCGCGTAGGATAAACTCTGCCTCACTAGATTATGCGCATGCAGACTATAGAAATCGTGAGTATAGCTCCATCTGCCTCTTTGCTGCTGAAGACGATAGAACCGGTGCTACTTCATCCTCCTGGGGGTCAACCAAACTCGGAATGTGCTGAGACGCTGGAACATCCGATGCAACTGCAGGTGTCGCATCCACACCACAGCTTGTGTCTTTCATACGAGGAGGAATGAGCGTTCGTATGCCGAGAGAGGAGAAGGAGTCGTCAGAGTTCGTGGAGCATGTCGAAATGTCGTCCGTGCAGGTACTGCCACTCTCAGCGCCGATGTGATCAGCAGGGTCACCAACAGGTGAACACAAGAGGGCAGGTATCAGCTCCTGTTGACAAGGTGACTCCATCTGTGTGTACGGATCTCCTCCACTGTCCTCGACTCCCGCCGTAGTGGACACGGGTGTGCAGGACTCCAGCTCAACAATGCCCGTCAAGGCGACCAGCAAGCGCAGCTGGCACTCATGCACCGTCTCGCCAGGAAGGCTGGTCGCTGCCACCTGCTCTATAATGGACTCAAGACCACCATCTGACTACATCATGTGTGTGGCTATGCCATCCTGTGTACGGGAACCTGTAGACTCCGGAAACATGGACGACTCCTTACGCTCAAGCTGGTCCTCAGGTAGCGCAGATGACACGGTGGAGCCTGTAGTGTCTACTGCAACACATGTCCCAAGGACATCTCTCCGAACTGCTGCTCTCAAGAATGCCTCAACCTCTAAAAAAAACAGCCGGCCGACTCTGCTCATGCACTACAACCGTTGTCGGGCTGGAGTGAGTCTCGTGCGCCAATGCCCCCGAAAATCCGTATGGGACATCCCGATCCGCACGATACTCCTGTGCCAACGCCAGGGCGGTCAGAGTCGCGAGTGGCACCGCCCGGGCAAGCGGCACCTGCACTCCTCCTGATGCAGCCTGCTGCTGTTGAACGTCCGGCTCCTGCCCTAGAGTAGATGTCGACCTCGATGATATGCACGTCCCAAGTACTCCAACATCCGCAGGACTGGTGTGATTCTACTGCACACTCTCCCCCTAAAGTCCGGTAGACGCATCTCGATCTATACGGGACTCATGTGCCACCGCCAGGCCCCCACCGGTCGGAGCCATGAGTGGTACCACCCAGGGACGTCGTGCCTGTGCCCCTTCTGATGTCACCTGCTGCTGTGGAAGATCTGGATCCAGCCCAGACGATGACAGGCAAGTCGCCACTATTAACGCCATGTCAGGATCAGACTCCACGCCATGTGCTACCACCGTATCATCTGAGTCTGCCTGAGGCGACGCTCGGGCACCACGGCCCGGCGCTAGTGCGGATCATGTCGCTGCGGTCACAACAGGCAATGCGCGGTGATCACACTCCCCTTCGACAGGTACAACAGCGAAAGCCGAGGAGGTGGAGAATGTATCCAAACCGGCGCGAGCATGGCGTGCGAAGCGCTGTCACCGACGCCGCGGGGACACATGACGGGAACGATTGCAGGAAGATACGTCATCACGAAGTGGCATCGTGGTCGCAGGAGAGTGGAGGATCGACAGGATGGTGGCAACATGGGACAAACCGACAGGTGAAGGTGAAGGGACACCATCGAATGAGGAAGAAAGAGAGGATGAAAGAGATGTGGTCGAAGAGGCCGTCAGCAAACTAGTAGTAGAAGCACACTCAGTGACGATGAGGTTACAAAGCCACTGCACCATCTGCCGCAGGCCGTGGATCTCGACGAATATGCTCGCCAGAGGTCCAGCTAGTGGATCTACTAGCGCCGGCAGATCCGTATGTTGTGGAGGACGCAGGCTTGGACAAGGCTGAAGACAAGGTGGATGCCAGCCGCGAGGGCGCATCAAGCAGCGATGCCAACCATGACGTCCATCACCACAGTAATAGCAGGCAAACGCGCAGGACGCCTGCTCAAATGTCTGCGCACTCATCTCGTGTGCTGGACGATAGATAGGTGCCAAGAGTACCTACTCCCGGTGGTAAACACCAAGCCGCGGGAGAGGATGAGACAACTAGGTACTGTCACTCCTGGAGATCACGGTGTCAGAATCGGCAAACATGACCAGACAGGACGTGCTGCACTACCATAGCAAGCCGGAAGAATGGAGTCTGACCAGTTGCAGCTACTAATGCTACTGTCGCTAATAGAGCGGAAGAGGTGGCAGGTGCAAGTGTGGCTGCTGCTCCAAACGTTAGACGACCCAGCCCTCGGAGATGGAAAAACACGAATCCGCCATCGATCCTCCGGAGTGAACTGCATGCACCAATCCACGGGCCCCAGGGAGACGCCGGTCCACGATGCGTATCGAAACAAAGATCGCCGCCAACAACTCAATCCGTTGTCGGTTTGATGCCGGACTCTTCTATGGCCCCGCACGAATGTGTTTTTCTTTCTCGTGCCCTCAATCCCCCTTTTTTTCTTCTTTTGCCCTCACCCTCCACTATATATACATATATCTTTATTTTCTTTCCTCTCTTCTCGTCGCCAATCCTCCCCCCTTTCTTTCTCTATTGCTTGTTTTGTAAATTTTTTCTTTCCTTTTCTACTCACCCAGTTCGTCCGTCACCTGGTTCTGGAGCGCCCCCAAGAAAGGGGACAGGTCAGGAGGGGGCGGGGGGAATAAATAAAGGAGGGGGGTGATCTCAGGTCGCCCCCCTCGACCTTGCTCGCTCGCTAAAAAAAAAGCGAGCAACTGAGCGAATGAGCGAGTGAGTAGGGATAGAGGGGGGGATCCGCCCCTCCCTCCGTCCATCGGCCCCTCTGTCGGTCGGCCGACGAGGCCGACGGGCCCCTCCGAGAGGCCCCTCCAAAGGGCTCGACGAGGCCCTCCGAGGGCCCCCTCGAGTAGAGGGGAGGGGGGCGAACGGGGCCGACGGGCCCCCTCAGAGAGGCCCCCCTGATGGGTGTCGAGGGGGTCCCTCCGAGGGGGCCGGGGCCCTCAGAGGAGGGCTACAAGGCCCTCCTGCAGCAGTAGCTACAGCGGCAGATGAAGCTGCTGTGGTTGCTGCTGCTGGTGCTGCTTTTTCCACCACTGCTACTGCTGCTACTCTACGCAACAGTTGCTGCTATTGCTTGATGCTGCCACCGCTGTTGCTACTACTGCTTCCGTTTCTGCTGCTGCTGCTGCTGCTAAACTGCGCAGTAGCTACTGCTAATGCTGCTTGATGCTGCCACGGCTGCCGCCGCTATTGCTTGCTGCTGCACGCTACTGCTGCTGCTGCCCCCGCTCCTGTAGTGGCTGCTACTGCTGCTGCTATGTGAGGCTGGTGCGAATGCTAGTGCTGGCCGTTGCTACTGCTGCTACCGCCACTACTGCTACTGCCGTCGCTCCTGTAGTGGCTACTGCTGCTGCTATGTGAAGCTGCTACGAATGCTAGTGCTGACCGTTGCTGCTGCAGCTACCGTCGATGCTCCTGTTGCTGTGAGCAGCAGCTCTGCCACCACTGCTCCTGTTGCGTGGTACTACCACGTCTGCCGCGACTGCCACATCTGGTGCTACTACTACTATTGCCGGTGCAGTCCCTAATGCTGATGTGTGCGGCTCACTGCCCCTGTGGCATTCACGTGCGGTCGTTTCACGCTCCCTCATGCTACTGCCGGCGTGGCACCACGTGGCGCGTTCTCTTTGCGTTCCGCCCACTGCTGCTACTTATGTTACTTACACGCCCTCCTGTGCTCTGATACAAAATTGGAAATTTTTTAGGGCATGTAGGCCCATACAAAAACAAACATGAGCTCTGTGTATGAGTGTGATGCAAGACGGCAAGAATTTGGCTCAGTCTGGAACGCTGAATATAAAAGAACAAGGAGAGAGTACACAAAATCAGCCCCTAGCGGGCTTATGTAGGGGCACCGGCAGCTAGCCACACGGGCCCCATCACCCCTGCTGAACCCAAACGAGTCAGCGGGGAGAACACATTGCATACACCACGATAACAATCAATGGTGGTCTCCTTGAGGCACCAAAACAGCTCTCCGAGTGCCCGGGTCTCGACCATCGAGAAAATACGAGCAGTGCTAAAAAATCTCGGAATTAGCGTCTAGACATCACGCACGACTTTCCGAACATCGCAAGCACAAATACAGCCACTCGGTCTCCTCGTCAAACAGGTACAATCCACCGGGTGCGTGGGTCTCAAGCAACTGAGAAATCTCTCCTAGCTCCCGACAAGCCCAAAGGGCTGCCAGAAGGCAACGACTGCGTCTCGCCTGTGCTGTCGTAGGTGCTGGAGAAGTCTTGGTACAATCTGGAGGTCCGTTGTGTCGTCACGACGTCTCTACCATATACCGCCAACGTGGGTATATGGATAATGCATCGGCGTCATTCATGACGGGTGGAAGCCACACAAACCAACAGGCATAAGCACCTGCCGCGGCGCACGGCGGGTGTCGCACGCGGTAGCACAAGGTCTGTCCTAAAACCGGCCCAAAACCACTCTTTTGGCCGTAACTCAATGTAGACATGTCAGAACGCTACGCCGTCTGAACCTAGACGTGCAAAATTACAAGCCAGACGCTACGACTGTTCACATGCATGCATCCGCATCAAATAGTGGATACATAATGCAAAAACATGCAAATCGGGCCCTCGGCCAATCCACCGATAAACTCCTACATGTCGCAGAAAAACTGCAGGAGGTCCCACGCAGCATCCAAAGCTCTGGGACGGTCGTCGGAATGCTCCAAACTGGTATTCAACCATCGGACGATGCACCGGTACCACCTGGGTCCGCATCATGGATCTGCACAGGGATGGACACGGCGGAGTGGTCACAGTAAACTGTTCCGGTCGACAGGAACGTCACAAATCACAACAATGACCCGATAGTACGCATGTCAATACACGTGCAGCACTGAAACGAGTACAACGAGTGCACAAACAGTGGTGACACAGACACAGACACACCCTGCACTGAACCACTCTCATGCAAGGGACGAAGCCCAACAGAACGAATGGCCACCAGAAACTTCCCGCGTGCCAGTGCCTTCGTCAAGAAGTTATCACGCTGCATGTCAGTGCCAACCCATATGACAGAGATCACGTGTCACTCCACCAGCTCACGCACAAAGTGATGCTCAACCACAATGTGCTTCGTGCGAGTGTGAAAGACACCAGAGTTCTCCGGAATGGCAAGAGCACTCTGGTTCTTGTAGCAAAGCTCAATGGCTGGTACTGACCCACCCAGCTCAAGGAACAAGCACTGCAGCCACACTACCTCAGCAGCCCTTGCACCCAGAGCAACATACTCTACCTCTGATGAGCTACGTGCAATGGAGCACTGCTTCCCGCTACGCCACGACACAACGGTGCCACCGAGCAGGAACACGTAACCGGTGCGACTACGTCCATCTAGACTCCTGGCCCCGTCCTTGTCGGTGTAGCCGTCAAGAACCACCAAACACTGCTTGCGAAAGCAGAGTCCGAGGTGTGGAGACCACGTACCGCACCACTCGCACTGCCGCATGAAGGGCTCTAGTACGTGGAGCCTGCGAAAACTGTGCAAGGAGGTTGACAGCGAAGGCGATGTCGGGGCGTGTGGTAGTGGCTAGGTAAATGAGAGATCCGATGAGGCGGAGGTACAAGGTCACATCCACTGTCTCCCCCAGCTGTGTGGGATCGTCCACCTTTTTACTACATCCTGCCCGTCAGGTGTTAGAGGTGTGGAGGCGTGGGCACTATGCCAAGGAGGTCACTGAAGCGCTCCCCCACAACACGTGCGTATCGGGCCCGATGCAACAGATGTGTCTGACGTCTGCGCTCTCGCACGATCTCCATGCCAAGAAACACCACTGCAGGACCAAGATCCTTCATCCTATAGGCAGTCTGGAGGACCGCATTAGCCTCCTTCACTGCCTCCATGGAAAGAGGCACGATCAGAAGGTCATCCACATAGACCAGGATGGCGGTGAACCGCTCAGTCGTCCGTCGGATAAAGAGAGAAGGATACCGTACTCCCGCCTAAATTCAGAAACTAATTAATCATAAAAGTTTCGGGTCCGGCCCATAAATTTGTTATGTCTCCCTCGCCAGTGGGCGGATATTATTTTGAAAATGGCCATCGAAATAATCCGGTCGAAAAAAAAGAAAGCGCGTTCGGCTCTTGGTCGTTTCACCCTCAAATCCGTATCCACGCATGCCTCGCGAGGGCGTGGTGCGCTGTCCCCCGCAGTGTTGGCACATCGAGGGACAGTGCACCATGCTCGAGCAGCCACCCGAGTGTGTGAGAGCCGGGAGTAGAACATGACGTTTTGAATTTACTAGGTCCATTACTCTTTGAACCCCCCTAGCCAACGACCCAAAATCCAGTCCCGGGTCCTCGAAATAAACATTTGAAAAATTCCTTCCCAAATGACCTTCCGGATTTTAGCGGTAATACAGTATGCCTTGCTCTGTACATATCCCGCACGAGGGTGCCAATGATCTCCTGGTTCCAGTACCGAGGAGATTGCTTGAGGCCATAGAAGGACTTGTGCAAGCGCCATACCTTGTCACCTTCCTCAAAGCCTGGTGGCTGAGCCACGTAAATCTCCTCATCAGAGAACCATGGAGGAACGCATTGTACACGTCCATCGAGTACATTTCCCACTCATGCTGACCCACCACACTGAACAGAGCGCGAGCCGAGGTCATGCGGCCGACAAGGACAAAGGTGCCAGTGTAATCAATGCCCTCGATCTGAGAGTAACTCTCGACAACCAAGCAAGCCTTGTGGCGTTCCAATGATCCATCCGGCTTCACTTTCTTGCAAAAGACCCACTTGAACTGAACAGCGCCTTCATTTATTCTTTTTCATAGCAAAACCAACTTTCATGCACTTGCATTGAAGCAAAATCCAATACTTTGTTTTAGGTGCAATGTTACGATGCATTCTTGATACCGGTTTTCAAAAAGATCCGCACCCAATTTTACTTAGTTGTCGTGGTTTTTCTTTGAAAGTATTCAAATACGCATTTTAATATGGATTTCCATGATGAAGTTTATTGCACGATTTTGTCTAGGGCAAAATAGCTCGCATATGCACATTCCCGAAGGGCAGACCCTCCCATATCTAAATGCGGAATTTTAAGTCCCCCATATCCATGTACTTAAAAACAAAGAACCCCATATCCGGTGTAGGCGGTTTTAACAGCGCCATGTCCACATCGGGCGAAAAAAGTACGCCATACCGATTTGGCGTACTTTTTTCACGGAGGTGGACATGGGGTATTTAATAATTCATTAAAAAGGTAAGTTGGTGAATCTGCAAAACTTGACTGCCCGTTGTTCTTCAACGGTCGGGTGGGGATTAGCGATCATTTGTCGCCCAAAATTGAGACCGTCCAATAGAGTCAGGAGCATGGCTTAGTTTTTCAGCGACCCCTCCCTATGCCCAGTGTATTATGGGGGGTTAGCATTTGTGCAAAGGAAATTTGTCGGACATCCTGTTTGTGTAAACTGTATTCACCAAGGGCTAATCGTCCTTTGACGAAACCCATCCTTCAATTCGGCACTCCCAACGGTAAACCACGGCACGCAAAATCAGCCAGCAGGCCGTCGCTGTCAGTAACTGCCAGCCTGTCTACCGTTGACAAGTCGTCGCTTTCGCGACGTTCCATGCGCCGACCCGAGGCAAGGCAATGACACTCATCGGGTTGGATATCGTGCATGTACGAGGACGCACGGCAAATCCCCACGAAACCGTGCCACGATGTCTATTTTTTCTATCATGCACACGATGCGTGAAGGATTGGCGGGGAGACTATCGCCTTCCAGCGTCCTGTCTAGGTTGTCCGGTGGTCCCGCTTTGGACCCTACTCTCGACCGTTGTCGACAGTAGGGTCCAAGGCTCCGTCATGCTCATCAGACACCCACCACGCACGGCTGCCGTACGCCATAGACACGCTTGCTGACGCCTCTGAGCCCGGTGAGCCTGGGTATCTAGTGCATTCAATTTCAGTTTTTCATGTATTGTACCCAGGTCGTCCAAGATGGCTGCCCAGTTGCAGTGGGCTGCGTCCCGTAGGCGTAGGTCAGACAACGTTCCTCTGCTTCCTAAACGCCGTCGTCTCTCACGCCCACACCTCGACGAGCCAGGTCTCGTGCCCCAAACTCCATCCACCCGAAACCTCGGTTACGACGACCACTTTGAGCATGAGCAACGTGGTCAAGTGCTCCTCATTTCGCCCGAACAAGCAAGAGACTCACTGAGGCTGTCTCGCCCGAATCATGTAGATGGTAAAAGTTCTGCCCCGTTTTCCCCTTGTGTGAAAAATGTAAGGTTATCCATCTGTCCCTTCAATCGTGCCATGTCCATGTTTCTGGTGCAGTGTCCTCGGACGATGAGGCATCTGGTCAGGCCCCAAAGCGTAGAAAGGCAGAGCCTACTTTTCCCCCTGGGATGTCGTTCTGTGACATGGCAGAGGCACGCGCAGCAATGGATGACTACGCCATCACCAACTGAATGACTATTCGGTGGCTGCGCAGTGAGAAGACGTGGTTCACTACACGGTGTGGGCAGTTCAAGGACAAAGATTGTCCGTGGCTACTCCGTGCCCATGTGGCGCCAAATGGCGCTGGTGTCGTGGTGGACGAGTTTGTCGACGGACACAAGTGTGTCCCAGGTGTTGGTCGCGGAGACCCGGCGAAGACTGTGAAGTGGGTGGCGCGGCAGATTGAGTCGACGCTGAAGCAGAACCCCACAGCTGACGTCAAGACGTTGGCTGCCATTGTTCGCAAAACCACAGGCAAAGCGGTCGACAAGAACACGATGTACCGGGCGAAGAGTAAGGCGCAGGAAGACATCATCTGCCCCAAAGCCTTATCATGGAGTCTTTTCCCACTGTACTGTGAAGAGGTACGTATTGTTCACATTTTCAGTGCAGAAATTTTTGCCATGTATACCTCGACTTCCTTATAAATTGTGTCACGTGGTATGCAGCTGAAGCGTGTGGACCAGAACATACATGTAGTCGCGGAGGCGAACAAGGAGGGCGTGTTCATGAGGGCGTTTGTCGCCCCAGGTGATATTCTCCTCGGGTTCCAGCACGCACGTCGAATCCTCACGATGGACGACACGCATCTCAAGAACGGGCACAAACAGGTGCTCCTCATCTGTCAGTTTTTCGACGTCAACGACAACGCTGTGCCGATGGCGTGGGCCATGGTGTAGGGGGAGAATGAAGACAATTGGAAATGGTTTTTGGAGCAGCTAGTGATCACGTATCCAACGACGGCAGAGAAGGGCACGGTCGTCATTTCAGACCGTGACAAAGGTTTGTTGAATGTCGTGGAGAAGGAGCTGCCCGGGGCTCATCACACCTACTGTTGCTACCACTTGCGACAGAATATAAGGCAGAAGTTCGGGAAGCAAGCTGGATACTGGTTTTGGCGGCTAGCACATGCTCTCACACCCGCGGAATGGAGGAGGTGTGAAGAACAACTTCGTGTCATCAACTCCCGCGCTGCAGTGTACCTACTTGGAGCAGACGGGGTGGGCGGCAACCGAAAGGAGCACTGGGCCCGGCTGTACTATCCACTTGCCCGTGGTGGACACACCACCTCGAACGCGGCGGAGTCTTTGAATGCCTGCATCATTGAGTGCAGGAAACTGTTTCCCTTGTACTGCTTCGTGTCTCTGTACACATGGGTGCAGCGCTTGCTTGCAGACAGGAGCAAACTCGTGCGAGGGTCAACTTGCCCCAACACCGGCAAAGCGCCTCTTGAACAGCGGTGTCCTTGCGCACAACTACGACGTCGTCAAGGAAGGGCCCCACAGTTGCAGCGTGACGGGGCCCAGCAACAGAACGCGTATGGTGAACGTGCAGGACCGGACGTGCACTTGGGGTGCGTGGAAGGAGTGGGGACAGCCGTGTGCACATGCATGCGCATTCGTCATCGGCCGTGGGGAGTAAGCCGAGGCACTGTGCGACGTTGGTCTAACACGCATGGCATACAGGCGCACCTACAACTTCCCCATGCTTGGCGTCAACCCAGCGTCGCTCAAAGTCCCGGAGGGTGTGCTGTGGCAGCAGCCAGGACCTAAACGTGGAGCACGGCAGCCTAAGAGTGCTCGGTGGGACCGCGAGGACAAGCGGCACAAAAGCTACATCTGTCCCCGGTGCGACCAGAAGGGACACACAAAGAAAAAGTGTATGAACGAGCCTGATGTGGCTCTTGCAGCTGAGGCAAGAGCCAATGCTCTGAAACGCCGGCTACAACGTGCAGAAGATGCCGTGAGGGCAGAGGCCTACGCTGGTAGGTGGCCTCCAGCTGAGACCCAAGCAGAGAGAGAAGCTGCGGCATCTGTAGCAGAAGTTGCTGATGCTACCATAGGTACACCCAGCAACAGCGCAGCTGGTTCACGTGCTGCTGGCACAGCATCACAGAGCATTGTCCTCCTTTCAGACGACAGCCCAGGGACCAGCGTGTTGGGGATTGGCGTAGGCTGGGGATGGGCGGGGCAGGCGGGGCGCAGGACCGCTAGTGAAACCGCAAGCAGAGTTGCTGCTACAGCCTCTACAGTCGTTGCGGCAACTGCAAGGGCAACAGGACCAGCGAGTCGCGTAACTGACGACGCTGAGTACGATCCCGAGGTAGCAGGCTATGACCCTGCGCAGGAAGAGACATATGACCCTGAACGGCACGTTCTGAGTGACTCGGATGATGAGGAGCCCGAGGACGGCGACCACTTCACTGACTCGCAGCAACAGAGGGAGTGGGAGGCAAGAACAGTTCGTGAACAGCAGCAAGCTTGTGTCATGGACGGGTGGGAGGATTGCGCAGAGGAGTGGGATGACGAGCCTGATGTCTTCTAAGAGGTAAGTTTTCCTTGTTGTTGCAAAACGTGGTGAATAGTGCTCTTCATCTCTGACATCTTCAGGGTTACTCATTCCTCCACTTTTGTCGCCATGTGTGTGTTGTAGGTCATGTCCAAGATGGTTTAGGGTTGTAGCACACGTGGTCACAACAGCAAGGACCAAAATGGAAGAGGAGCAACTTGCCTTACCTCCTCCACTGGGTCTACAAGGGTTGTCAGAGGGCCTAGGTTTTGAGCATGAGGACTGTTGGAGGGCCAGCAAGACTAGGGGGGTAGTGCAGGTGTGGTAGGGTGCTTGTAATGGGGTGATGCAAGGCAGAGTGTTTTTGCAAGTGTTGAATAGGAATTTCCATGATCCATGTTGTCTAGTGAAGAAGTGTTAAACCGTTGCTTAAGTGACTGCAAACCGTACACATAATGACAATATGAAAACATGGAATTGCGCTGGAGGAATTGAACCAAACGAGTGTGTTCAATGTAGGTATAAAGGATGTGGATTGCCCTGAGGTTCATTCTCTTCAACGCACCTTCAGTTTAGTCTTCTCACTAGCACACCGGTACAGACAACCATGGATTCGGTGACTTCTGTCCTAGCTGGAGCCGGAGCGACATACATCCTCATGACATGGAAGGATTGGACACCAAGGCCAACACACATTGTGAAGATGTACATGTGTCCATGTCAACATGGAGCGTGTCAAAAAGCAGACAGTGCATGTGAGGAGGAGCAGGAAGATGTCTTCTACGACGTGGAGGACTGTGACATAGAGGGCGCTGACTCTACGTTGTCGGACACGGAAATCGATGTGCAGTTTGTTGACTGCTACCCTGATGGTTGTTGTATGACAAACAACTTGTGTCCTGCCTGTGAGATCATGGCCTGGATCCATTCTTTGCCACCTACGGTCCAGCGATGGTTGGTCAGTGGACGGGCAGGTCCATTCATCGGAGGTTGTGCACACTAAGTGCGCTGGAGCACGATAATGGATGTACATTTTCAATGCCTGATGTGCAAGTGATAGACACAATGATGTATTTGAAAAGGCCTGGATGTGGTAGTCATTGGTACTCTGTGTGATATGTGCAGTGAGGATGTTGTGAATAACCCCAGAAATATATTAATCGTGTACCCAACAGAACGCACTAGTACATGTTCAACGTTACACGTAGAAAATGGAAGACAGATGTGCAAGAGCAAATATGTACTCATATGAACATAACATGTCTTGCGGATGGACGCTGAGAAGGCGCTTAGCCAGTGAACGCATTTGGGCATCCGGTTATGAAAAGAAAACCATTAATGACAATAGAACCATGGGGTCACATACGCGACAGCGTGATGGGATGCATCTCCACCCATGGCTGCCAATCACTTTTCGCGTACACTGGGCGGCTGCATGGAGCCCGCATACCCACAATCCAACACATGGCGTGAGGACTAGGAGGGTCATGGTTATACATGGCGTCCCATGCAGCCTTCACGTTGCACCATGCAGCCTCGGCCTCGTCACATGTTGGTTTGGGTGGAACAGGAATGTCCACACCCCATGGACCGCGTCGACTGTGTTCGATGTCACCCCAGCCGAGCATGGGAGGGAGTGGCCGATCTACGGACATCCGGTCCGTGTCCATAGTGGACAACTGGGACCCTATGGCGCAAGTTACGCGAACAACCGCAAAGTCATCGGTGAAAACCGCGGGTTTTAACGTTCAACTGAGGTCCTTTGACGCAGTCAACAAGGGTACGCAGGAATGCGTTTTGTTCGTGGCGATGGGCAATGAAACGACCTATCGCGATAGTCAGCAGTAGACATTAAAACGACCAATCACGCTTGTCAGCGGCGCTCGTCAAAAGTTTCCCGATCGACTGTTCACAGCATTGAATTTGAGTCATTGCGTCGTTTCGCGGCATATACAAGCGGGTTCGAATCGAGGCTCGTGAGATTGTGCTTTCATATGCAATACAAACCCCCCACCCACCCCGAAAGGATGTCGTCCGTATGTCTCGCGAGCACATACAACCTCATGTCGACACAATCGGCGTTGTCCGTATTGAGAGGAGGTCGCCTGTACCATTGTCGTATAGTTCTCAGGTGAATTTGCCTTCTGTCGGAGGCGGAACGCATAACCGCCAATATGGCTGGGTTCCGTTCACAATGAGTGCATGACAGCGCGCACTTCGGTGTGGACATGTGGTTGTTAAATTGAAATGTTGTGGACATTACATTTTTTTTTTCTAATGGACATGGGGGCCAAAAAGAGCGAACACCTGGTATGGCAGACAAAAAGTTCTCACTGTATGGATATGGGGTAGTTCAAGAGCAATACATGGATATGGGGGATCTATCGGGAAATCGATGGGTATATGATCATACCCCCATTTTGTCTACTTGTATGTATATACTGATTTACTGGTTACCGGGCGTAGATATAGTCTTTACTTTCACCGGAACGTACACAATCACACAGTTTACATCGACGGTGGTCGTCCCAACGCGGAATGGCATGGTCGTAATGTTTCAATCGAGTACGAGGCACGGCATTGTCGTTCTTCTTCATCCTCGTAGAGGTTTTTCTTTCGACGGTGAGGAGCCGTCCCCATCCCCTGCACCTCGATTGCTCCGCCGAAGCGTTTTGTGGATCGTTCCTTCCTCGCCGTCTCTGTCGCCATCATGCTGACAGCAGAGCCTTCCGGCCACAGTATGCCGACACTGTATTGGTTGCGGCAGTCTGCCGCGGTACTTACTAGAGAAGCAGTCCAAGTGATGGCGGGTGGTTGGTCGCGTGAAATCGATGTTCAAACGAACAAAAGTAAGGCAGCAGATGTTACGAAGTTCCGTAAACCCAGTCCGAGGCGGACAGCAGAAGTTTCTTCTCGTCTCATGCTCTCGCAAGCGCATTCTTCCAAGTGGTGCGTGCCGGAATTTGGGAATCACGCACGGGATGGAAGATCTATAGTTTGGGCCCGTTATGTCGGCGATGGGTGCTGTGGCTCGCATCGAGATCGATGATTTTCACGTGCTGGCCTCTAACAAGCCATCAATCGGACGGCCATGCAGACGGTTGAGTCTTACTGCAGAATTTGAAAAGCCCGCACGGATAGGATGAGTGCGAGGACAACGCCACGGCGGCGAGAAAGGTCCTCATCGACGCTGGACAAAAAAGGGAAAGAATGTGAGCACGGGTGCCTTCCCTCCTAACGGAACCCAACAAGCCCATGTCAATCTGTAGTCCACTCCCATCGCCGGTTTGTGCACCAATCAGCCGCACCCGATACCCACCTCTGCGAAAGGCATCAGGGCCATGAACTGGAATAGTTTATAACTATCTTTGAGGGAGGGAAATGGCGGATTGCGAAGTGAAAAGCGCAAGCGGGCTCTTCTTGAAAATTGGGAGTTTCGCCATTTCACTATTGCAACTTTTCCCAGGCGATGATCACAGATCAATCCACCACAAATATTGTGCATACCATATTCTTCTATCTTCGTTTTGGGAGGGTCTACAACCATTTATAACTATATTGCTAATTTCTCCACATGATAGCTTTACCAACACGAACAACAAATGAGCCCCGCATGCCAAGTGTTGAAATAGTGCAGGGCAAATTTTGCTCCGACAATGCGATCCTTTCGATGCCACCCCGTCTCGATGTCAAACCTACGTCAGTTGTGCCCCCGACTTGACACATCCTCCGGGTTGTGAGAAGATTGCACGTCATCATGCCTTATCGGACTTTTGTTTCGTTCTCTTCTAGCTATCAAGAAGTGAAACTATGTGAGGCTCGACAGTCTTAGTGGTTAACCACGACATTCCAGTTTTTTTGGACAGTCACCTCGCGTATATAAGGGGGTTTTACGACCTCCTTTCAATTTTCATAAGACATAGGAAATATCGCTACTGATGTGGTGCGTTTTCATTCTGGCACAACAGAACGTATCGAGGAGTCGGTGTTATGGCAGTGAAGAATCCAGGTTGAATTCCAAATGAAAAATAAAAAGACGTCGACTACAAAGACTAAAGATCATGTAGGCCAGGGAATTAACAAAGTCTTCTTGTCGTAACTCAAATCACATTATATGTTGTCGAAATTTAAGATAATAGTTTAAGCTATTATGAAAGCGATTGCCGCTAAAAAGCTGTCAACCCTCCTTGGCTTTCAAAAGTTCATAGCCAAGTTGTCAAAGTTGCATGGAAACTACCTCTTTAGGCCTTAACATAAACAACCGGAAGAGGGAGCACTTGGGAAGTTTTTATCCACATGTGAACGTTGTGTCAAGTCGTCGGTATCAAGTTAGCATTTCTTTGCTCCTCCGTATGGACTTGTCTTCTAGTGCACGATCTTCCACATTTGTGCAAGTCCATGTACGTTTAACATGATGTCACCGAGCTGCTCATAGTTTCACTTCTTGGAAGCAAGATGTAGCGTACGAGCCATTTTTAGAATTAAAAATGGCGTTTAAATATAATTCCTGGATTTTGGGGGCTCGAGACGGATGTCTCGACGAGTTGAGGCCCGAAAAATAATCTCGGGCTAGAGTCTAGTTTGACTCTAGCCCGTATTTAGTCCAGAGGCCGGATTTAAGGCAAGAGGAGTGTCGCGATGGAAGATCCATCGCGTCACTCCTCCTCCACTCCTAGCTTGGCGCTAGGGTCCTGTTCCAGCGTGGCAATGCCACGTGGAACGATTAGGGTTAAGATGCATGTTTTGCAAAAATGCCCTATGACGACTACGTCCATTTGTGGCGCGGTTCGTCTCAGCCAAAATGGCTGAGGCGACCATTCGCTCATTCTCATGAGACGACTATTCTGAGGGCCTACGTTTTGGTTCTGTAGTTAGTCGCAAAACAGCCCATGGCTGTTACACAAGAAGAGAACAAAACGTTTGCCACATGCATTGACGGCTAAACTTCAATACATGAAATGACCAGAAAATCATTGATAAACGTTCTTTTTGTTCTCTTTTGGCTGCCAATAAGTGAAACTATGAGTGGCTTGTTGACATAACGTGACACGTACATGGACATGCATGGTTATGTAAGATCGTGCAATGAAATATAGGTATGTGCGGATGAAAAAATGAATGTCAGCTTCATGTTGATGGATTGATAACGGAGTTCACATGTGGATGAAATTTTCCAGAATATTCCCCCTTGCTAGTATCGTTGTTAAGGCCTAAAGAGGTGGTTTCCATGGAACTTTGAAAACTTAGGTAAAAATGTTTGAAAGCCAATGAGGGTTTATTGTTGTACAGTGGTAGTGGCTTTCACAAAAAAAATAAATTATTAAATTTTTAGATTCAGACGATTTTTTATGCGATTCGAGTTACAAAAAGAACATTCCACTCTTTCCCCCGTTTGCATGTTCCAAGGGAATGCAATTAGGACTTGAGTGCACATGTCCAGTCTTTGCAATCGATGTGTATTTGTTTCTCATTTGGAATTCTAACCTAGATCATTCACTGTCATAACACGGACTCCTCTATGCGTTCTATTGTGTCAGAATGAAAACACTCCACATCAATAGCCAGCTGTCTAGCGTGTAATGAAAAGTAAAAGGAGGTTGTAGAACCCGTTACACACACGACGTGACAACCCAAAAAAACCCGAATGTCATGGTTAACCACTAAGACCATTGAGTCGCACATGGATTCACTTATCGACAACCAAAAGGGAACGAAATGATTGTCGTGCAAAACGAGCGTATAGATATTTGGTAATATCTATCATGTTTTGGCGCCATTAACCAATTGAAGACTTTAAATGATTTCGGTTTAGGGCCCATCTCCGTAATAACTTTCAGGGTGTTTGCGCTCACGGCGTCCGTTATGCGACATCTTTGATTTTGAATTTTATTCGTTCGCCAACTAAAATTACCGCTTAAATTAGTGTGTTTGTCTGATTTTATGCCTTCCGCAAGTCAGTTGAAATCAATGCAATATATTTGATTTTTTTACCGCACTCCTGGAAAAGCACCCCTAGAATCGAGGGCAAAAGGTCCTCATTTCACACATGCCGACCATGGTCTATTTCGTTAGCTAATCTAGTCTCTTGTAATTTCCATTAACTATTTTAGTGACAAAGTCGGCTGTTCCCTTGGCGATACTGAACAAAACGAGTATTCCACGGAAAAGTTTGCGTCAAGGTCCAGACGTTGAACGTCTGAAGCGATTCTGCCCATTCGTTCAGAATGGACGTCCCAGACGTTTGGAGCCATGCCTTAGCATAGAATCAGCGGTAAAGTTGTAAAATCAGCGGTAAACGTTTGATTCTACATCGGGGCCTCGCGGAAGAAAATGGCTCAATGACGACGCTCGTTTTCACTCGCAATCATTCTCTTCAGAAAGCTTCCCGCCATCACGAACGTCGCAAATGTAGAATCAAAATCGAAATCAAAGCCTCGGATCAATGCGTTATCACGCCACCAACGCACCACCCATCACCGCGCCACTCTCACGCTGCGTTCGGCACGCCGCACACACTTCACCTCGTTCGCCGTTCCTGATCGTCGCCGGAAGCACTTCACGAGCCTCGGAAAACGCCATGCAACACCGCATGTTCTGGGCGTGCCTGATGCGCGAAACGCAGACAAGGCTCCGTGAAGCCCGAAGTGTTTGCAGCTGAACGTGGCAGCTCGCAAACCTGTACAAGTGAACTCGTCGTCGGCCCCCGCTCTCGCACTGCTGGCTTCGCACAAGAGTGTGAACGTCCTCCGGCCTTGTCACAATGCTGTCGCTGTCCCGCCTCCTCGGCAGGGGCCCGGTCGCGCACACTAGCGGGCGTCCCGGGCCAGCTGGCCCAGGAGGCGAAGGCAGCGGTGGCAGGCGCGCACTGTCCACGTCGGTGACGCTTGCCGTGCAGGACGACGTGACGCCCGTGTGCAGCATCGGTCTCTCGTCATGCTTCCTTCCAAGACGGCACCCCAACCTCGCCCGACCACCCACCTCCGCCTCTGCAGCTGCAGCCACCACAGCTGCTTCGCCTCCCAAAAGCTTCTCGCCGCCGGTTGCCAAGTCGTCCGCCTCTACCGAATCCGCCGGATCGAGGAGGGGACCCAGCGTTACTCCCTCAGGAGCCAAGGCCACGCCTTCCCCCTCCTGTCCCCCATCCCTCGCCTCGTCTACTCCGTCCACGCAGGTGCGCTCGTGTTTCTCCTCGTCCACCTTCTCTTCCCCCCGCAGCCCCTCTCGCTCTCGAGCCTCCCCCGGCTCTGCCACCCCCTCTCACCGAAGCCCGAAGCCTGCCGCTGCCTTCTCAACTGCATCCGCAGGAGCTGGAGACCGCGGCAGCAGCGACAGCGGCGGCGTCAGCAGCAGTCTGCCCTCTTCCTCTCCGTCTCCCCCTTCTTCTCCCAGGGCAGCGGCGTCGTCGTCCTCTTCCTCCTCCTCGCGCAGGCCGTCGTCGTCGTCGTCGTTGGGTATGTCGTTTCTGAGGGCTCTCAGGTTATGGTCAGGTGGCTCGTCGCAATCCGCAGCCACTCAGAGGAGCAGCCGCACCACTGCGGCCGTCAGCGCAAGCGCAAACGGTGGTTCTGCGGCAGCTGCTGCGGCCCCCGCCGGTGCTGCTTCTTCCGCGCCAGGCGTCACAGCAGTGCCCCGTGCGCAGGCGGCAGCTGCTGCTGGTGGTTCCTCCAGCGCTTCTGCTGCCGCCGCGGCTGCCCCGAGGAGGAGGCTGAGGGCCAGCGCAACCGCAGCGACTGGCGCGAACGTTCCGCGCCACAGTAAGGTGTCTTCGGCAGCGGCGACAACGGCGGGGTCCGACTCAGCGACGACGTCCGGCAGAGATGGCTTGAACTCCCGCGTAGGCGGATCCGAGTCCGGCAGAGACGACTGGAGCGGGGGCCTTCGCCGCGGGTCTGCGTCCGGGGCGTCGGAGCTTGCGACGGTGCCAACGCCTCACCCATTCTTTGTGGCGGAGGTGGGCGTCCTGCCGCCGGATGCGGCGGGGAGGCGGTCGCCTCCGCAGGAGCTGGAGGGCGGCGGGGGAGGGAGAGCAGCCGGCGGTTCTCGCGCAGGTGTGGGTGTGGAGTGGGCGGCGGGCGGTCGCAGTGGGTATGGGGACGACGTGGCGGGCAGCAGCACGTGGGTGCTGCAGAAGGAGGCTGCCGCGCTGGAGGTGAGTTGTGGGTGAAGGCCGTCCTGCTGTGCACGTGGCCGTGGTTGCATGGCATTGCATTGCATTTCATTGCATGGTGGTAGGTGGGTGGTGTGCGGATTGGTGTGTGCACACAGCCTGAGCAGTGGTCGGCCTGCTCATGCTGGAGTTGTGCCGCAGGAGGGAGGCAGGGGGGTGGTGGCATCGAGGCCTGAAGTTGTTGTTGTCAACTGAGGACCACAAGCCAAGATTATGCAAGATTTTTCATTTGTGCGGTGGGTGTTGATGGTGGGGCAGAAGTGGAGGAGGCGGGTGGAGGAAGAGGAGCAGGGACTGCAGACGCTCCCTTGTGCTGCCACGAGTATTCTTATTTTATCATTTTCTATTGCACCAGACTGGACCGCTGCAGTGGAGCTATGGAGCAACGGTGGCCATGGCGCTCGTGCAGCTCTGAGGCTTTGAGCAGCTGCTGGGCAGTGGCTGCCACGTCCTCTGCACCCTTGCTTGATTGCCGCTGTGGCTGTGGAGTGGATGCAAGGGCGTGTGGCAAACGTTGAGCATGTGAGGCAAAGAGGATGGCAAGAGCAGGATGAGCAGTCATGCAGAGTACCGCTGCATGGCATTGCATGGCATGGCATTACATGGCATGGCATGGCATGGCATGGCATGGCATGGCATGGCGTGGCTGTCACGCTCTCCTGTCGGACGAGGCTTGGCCGTGGCTCCTCCAGCAGCAGCAGCTGTGCGGGCCACCAGCAGATTATTTGGTGGCGCTGTATGGGCGGCTTGTTTTCTTTTGTTTGTCTGTTGGTTGAATGGTGGTGTGCAATGGCCGGTGGTGGTGGTGTGTTGGCTGGCTATGTGTGTGCAGGCGGTGTTGCGAGAAGCCAGACTGTCTGTGCAACGACGCGCTGTGGGGCCCGCTGATAGCAGCAGATACGGCGGAGTATCGAGAAGTGTGAGTGTGATGATGGGCCGGGGCGCAGGGGGGGACGGGGGGATGGTTTGTTGATGTGGGGAAGGAGGGTGTGGTTTGTCTAGCAAGTTGTTGGATGCCCTTTTGAACCCTAGTGTGTGAGGTTCACGCGAGTTGCTCCCCTTGTACATACGATACGATACGATACGATACAATGCGATGCGTTTGCTTTCCTTGTCTGCACAGCACATTGGTCGTTCTACCCCTTCTGGTGCGGAACACGATGCAAGGAGTCTCTTGCACGGTTGTTTGAAGCGTTGGCGCGCCACAGAAACAAGAAAGTGTGGCCGCACACTGCGTAGAAGTCGTTGTGTGCTGTTAGCGTTTTGTGTTGCTTCGTAGTCACTGCACGTGGCTGTGACCATGCATTGGAGCCACACCTCAACACGCGCATGCTGCACGTGTGCTTGAGTTGCGTGTAGAGGGCTGAAGTGGACGGTGCGCCTCTCCCAGTGATGTCCCACCCACGTGCGATGGTGTGGGGAGTGCAGCGTGCTGTGCTGTGCTGTGCTGTGCTGTGCTGTGCTGTGCTGTGCTGTGCTGTGCTGTGCGTGTGCACTGGAATGTGGGAAAGCGAGCTGTGTGCGTAAACTGCTGCTGGATTGTGTGGTGCATCTTGGCACACGGTGCTTGCCATGCCTGTCCCTCACTGGTGCCTGGGCACCAGCTCTCTCCGCACACGTGATGCCACACAGCTGCTGTGCTCCGTGCACGTGACTGCGGCATGGTGTGCGATTGAGCCTGCCACCTCACACCTCGGAGGGAGGATGTGCAGCTGCTGTCATAACGTGCTTGTGGGCTACGTTAACTCACGCTTGTCCGCCACTGGACCACTGGACAGTGATGGCCAAACCGAAGCCCGTGGTGTGTCTGTGCTGGGAGCAGTCCCAGTCAACTCTTACTCACTGTTGTGTTGTGTTGCTGTTGCCGTTGTGTTCTGTTGTGTGTGGCAGATGGCAAAGGCGGCGCCGTCAGCACCACCGGCGCAGCGCTCGTCGTCGCCCTCCCGTGCGTCGTGGAGAGACACGTTTGCCATAGCACCGCAAGCCAGCAGAAGTGGCAGCGCGTGGCACAACGACCTCACTGCCACAGCTGCGTCCGCCGGCCGCCCCTCCTCTCCCACCCTTCCTTTCCGTGGCCGATTCAAAGCGCCTACCCCGTCCCCTCACAGCACGCCCTCGAGGGGACCGCCTGCCGCTGCAGCAGTGTCGGCAGCAGCGTCGGCCTTCCCCTCTGCTGCCGCTGCAACCCCAGGAGCTGTCACAGCAGCAATGCAGTTGCTGGATGGCAGCGCTGCTGCGGTAGGGGTGGTGCAGCAACCGTTAGGGCTAGGAGGCAGCGGTCTGTACCGTCCGCTGTCCTCTCTCCCAGCCGCCCAACACTTTGGCAAACCGGCCTCGCCGGGAAGAGGACGCTCTGCCTCTCCTAGAGCTACCACGTCTACTTCCGCTGCTTCCATCGCAGCAGGCTGGCCTGCTGCCACGGCTGAACCCAGCAGCACAAGTGGAGTTGGCAGTGGGAAGGCATCGGGAGGGCTGTGGCAGCGGATAGTGGATGCGGTGGGGCTGCACAAGTGGGCGTGGGAGGAGTGGGTGCTGTGCCTGGGGCTGCTTGCGGCGGCGGTGGGTGTGGTGGTGATGGTGGCAGGGGCAGCGTTGGGGCGGCAGCCAGGCATGGCTGCGCCGTTGGGCGGCGTGGCATATCAGACACGGGCGGTGTCAGTGGCGGAGGGGAGAGGAGGGTGGGCGGTGGGTGGCACAAGGAGCACGAGAAGTGTCCCCATGCATCTGTGAGTGTGTGCTGACGTGGTGACGGTCGTCGTCTGTGGGAGGCATTGGGTCACCTTTGGTGGTGTGTGCGTTGGAACAGACTGAACAATGCCTGTGCCAGTGACAAGCCAGCTGGTGTGTTGGCGTGGGGGCT
>SZWC01018099.1:17465-35065 GCA_023375785.1 Penium margaritaceum | reverse complement strand
GACTCGGTGGAGTGGGAGCCATGCAAAACGTGAGAGGCGCAAGGGCAGGGTAATCATGTCGCCAAAGTCCCAACACCTCAGCGTGAGTGTCCATCAGTCTCCAAGTCACCATGTCTTGCACAACCAAGGACATACACATGTAATGATGCTGAGATAGTCAGCAACAAGACACATGCAATGAATTCAGCAGGCACGGGCGAGCTATATTCATGGAGGTGGAGGTGATGGGAACATCAGTCAACAATTGCATAAAGGGATTGTCCAAAAAAAACTAAAATATGAGTATCTCCTGCAGCCACAAGTTCACAGACAAAATAGTGTTCCACATGGATATGCTTGGTACGAGTGTGATGTATTTCGTCATGCTCAACGATGGCTTTTGGTCTTTGATCATCGTAGTGTAAAGTGATGCAGCAAACAGAAACGAGTATCTGTTGCAACAATCCACAGAGTCAGACACTCTCACAGGTGCCTGCACCAAGAGCAATGAGCAATGTACTCTGCTTCACTGGAACTTCGTACCACACAACCCTGCTTACCGCTTTTCCATGAGGTAGCTTTTCCACCAACGAGGAAGACATAGCCAGTGAAATTGCAAGTATCCATATCATGCATCCAATTGCTTTTAGTGTAACCATCGACGACCACCGACAGTTGTGCTCACTAATGGAGACCGACTCAGACAGTAGAGAGTGTAATCCTGACAACACGCAATGCTGCCTCCATGTGTCGTAACCTTGGACACTGGGGGAACTGAGCCAGAAAGTTCACAGCAAAGGCGACGCCTGCTCTTTTGGCAGTAGCCAAGTGCATTAGGGACCCTATGAATTGCAGGTACTCGGTCACATCTCCTGTCTCTCCCAGCTTCGATACGTCCAATATCTTCAGCAACCTCTGCCCAACAGTTTTTATCGGTGTTGATGCGCTGGACATGGACTCTAGAAGGAAGGCAAAGTGCTCCCCCAGGCTCTTGACATACGCAGCATGGTGAACGTGAAGGACACGTCAAGCTCGATCACACTCAAGTCCCATGCCAAGAAAGACACAAGATGGACCCAAGTCTTTGAACTTGAATGCAGACTACGGCAGGGACTTCACGGATGACACCGACTCTTGACTCGGAGACGCAATGAGAAAGTCATCAACATTGACAAGGATGGCGGCAAATGGTATAGATCGTGGTGTGACAAGGATGGAAGGACCCACTGTACTACGTTAGTATCCCCCCTTTTCTAGGATGGAGGTGATCTCCTATTTCCAACACCGCATGACTACTTAAGGCCATGAAGAGGCTTACGCAGTCTCTAGACTTTCTCAGTGCTGTCCGAGAATCCAGGGGGCTGCACCATGTAGATCTCCTAATCCAATCGTCCATGCAAGTATGCATTGTTCATGTCCATTTTCTCAAGCTCCCAATCATGGTGTGCTGCAAGACTTTGACAGGCGGAAGCTATAGTGTAACATCCGACAGGAGAAAATGTCTCATTGAAGTCAACCCCGGGGACTTGGGAAAACACATAGACAGTAGACGTGCTTTGTACTTGTCAAGCTCACCGCTTGTAATTTTTGTGAAAGACCCATCGGTTGTCAATAGCCTTGCGGCCCGACGGTAGATCGACCAGCTCATAGAGTGCTCATCTCCTCCCGCATGGTAGCCTCCCACTACTGTGAGTTTGGCGCTGCACGTTCCTCTCGAACTCTGGTCGGATCAGGCAATGAGGGCGTAGAGTGGCACTCTACGGCGCTACCAAGGATGGTGGCATCAAGTGTGTGCTCGTGCTCTGTCCTGGGCAATGTATATCCAAGGTAAGAGCTAGGGTGGGAAACCCCAGTTGCCAAGCCCAAGGTGTCCATGCTGGTCAATAACGATGGTGAATGCGCAAGTTGGGAATGAGAAGGATGTGTAAAGGAAACAGAGACACTAGATGATTGTGTAGGAAGCGCTCAAAGGTGCCTGTCATAAACAAAGGGTAAGATGGCTGTAGGACAAGGAGGATCGTCAAACGGCGACAGATCAAGGATAGACTAGTTTGGTACGGTAGGAGTGTGCGGGTAGGATGGGGTCAATGAGGAGTGCGTGAGAGACACGGACTCCAACAGGATAGGCCAGGACATGACAGGGGGTGTTGGAGCTTGAAGCAAGCTAGACGACATAGACGGTAGGGACCCTGAGGACGATGTAGACACTGTGTTGCATGCCTGAGGATGTTTTGAGGGTGAAGGCTATTGGGAAGACACAACAATAGGGACTATGAGGACAGCAGGAACTGCAAGGTCGACCTCCCCCCACAATCAAGAGAGCGGCAGATGGATGACTAAGGTCATGGAGAAACACAAACTTCAAGAACACAGTATCACAAGACTCAACGACGCGCTGGTGCTCAATGCCCTTGAAGGGCCAGGCCTTAGACTAGGCAGAAACACCCAAGAAGGGGCAGAGACATCCACGCAGGGAGAGATTCCCATTACAAAGGTCCTCGAGAAGCCAATGAGACGTAATGTTGCCCCAGACCCAAGCAAGGCGAAGGTCGGCATGAGTGCCGTACAAGCACTCGAAAGGACTAACAGTAAGTGGGAGAAGACCATGCAACACGGTTCTAGACCCAGGTCATGTAGCTCATGGCCTCNAAGGCGAACAAGGAAGAGAGTCCAGACTTAGAAAAAAGGGTGTGAACACCATTGGCAAACGTCCGATTCTAACACTCAGAGACTCCATTTTGCTAGGGTGTGTACAGAGGCAATGTCTCTAGACAAACCCCTTTGGACGCAAGGAACCGGGTGGTGGGACCAAGGAACTCAACACCCTGGTCACTACAAAAGACCCGCAGTGAGAACTGAAATAAATGTTCAGCTTGCATCGGCTAGGATTCAATGACCCTATACACATCGCTCTTCTGAAAAAGAGTGAAGATCCAGCGAAACACGAAGAAAACATCATTAAGACAAAGAACATACCGCCCGACATCCCCAAGGAAATCATGGAGAAGGGAGGACATGACATTGTCATTAATGAGGTCAAGGGGATGGGAGGATTCGGAGTTTGAGGAGGCAAAAGAAGAGCGGTGCATTTTTGCTTGGACACAGTCAAGAGAGTCAGAGGGACAGGGTGAAGGAAAAGTAGATGGAGAAAGGCCAAGAGCATGTTAAAGATTGAGTATGCTCGTGATGATACCTGTGTGCACATGGCCTAGACGATAATGCAAGAGCTCAATAGCATCCGGGGAGAGAGAGGGTGCGACATGAATGAGGAAAGATCCAACAAAGGAGGTAGAGGGGGAAAAACGAGGTACACAGTAAAGCTTTTCACACTTGACATCCCACAAAACAACATGACTTGAGGGACTGGAGCAACGGTGCCAATACCCTGTCCATGCCCATGGCCCTGAATGGTGAGAGCTATGGCTGTAGAGGTCGAGGATGAAGCGGAGGTGGAGGAGGAAGACATGGTCAAAGAGGAAGGGGAGGAGGAAGTAGTGGTAAAAGTGGCGGCCCCGACCACTACCGTACGGTGAAGGCGTTTGTTTTGGAGGCTGGTCCACCAGGCGGCAAGCCTCTCAGTGGTGTCCAAGAGGGCATCAACACCAGGCGGGGACTTGGGAGGCACGGGCTAAGAGGTAAGATGTTGCAGCTCATCAGCCTTGACGTCGTGGAGGTCGGACAGCTCGGGAATCAACCTGCTATCCAGGGTGTACACAGCCGACAGCTGACCCGGCACAACCTCGCCCAGCTGGCGAAGAAGTCTGAGACTGCGAGCCCAATAGGCGTCAGTTGTTTCATCTGCATTCATCAAGAGCGTATCGGAATGAACAGTGAGCGTACTTTGCACCTTCATATTAATAGCAGTGGTACCTCAACCAAGCATGGTGTAGACACCGACTGGACCAGCCACATGCTGGATGGCAGGGTCATCATTGTAAGTTCCGACATCGTCGATGAGGGTCTCTGGTGTAACAGCAATGAGAGCACGGACATTGCAAGTAGACTCGTCAGTTATAGGCATGAAGGAACGGACTACTGGGAAATAGTACTCCCACAAGCGCTCCCCCTGAGCCCAGGAACTGAAGCGAGTCTCTCAGGAGAAGAAGACAAGCCTAGTGGCAAGGACAGAAGGCTGGGAAAAGAAGTCATCTTGATGGAAGACAATGGCTGGGTTAGCAGCAGGTGGAGTGGCAGCAGTGTTCGCGGCAGTGGACTAGCAGCGGATGGAGTGGAGGAGCATTCATGTCATCAATGGTAGTAGCCGATGGGACTGACGTAGCAGGAAGGCGCTTTTGCACAATGGAGGTGAGCTCATCAACAAAGGCAATGTGATTGTCATTTGCGACCTTGAGGTAATCTTCAGCCTCTTGCTGAGCCGAGCGATCGAGTTTCAGCTAGCGCTGGAGGTCAGAGATGACTGAATCGTCATAGCCAGGCATGGTGACGACGGTGAGATCCTGCCATTAGAATTTTGGTACAGTTTCCCCAGCTCTCGTGGGCATGGGAAAACAGGGAATCCCCAAGGCATGTTGGAACTATGGTACAGGACAACCCGGCCCCAGTGAGACACACAATCCACCACATAGAAGGGAGAGACAAAGCATCAATAGAAGAGGCGCATGTAAAGAGGACCTTCATGCAACGATAGAAGGTCAGGGGGTGTGGAGAAATGCAAAGAGCAGAGGAACAGCGGCAACTATAGTAGCAGAAAGGACAGACACTATGGATGCACTTGGGACAAATAGGGCAAGGGCACGAGTGGGAAGAGTTTCCCCCACGGTGGTGAGGACAGTAGTAATGGAGATAACAGCTGTTACTGTTGGCCTGAGGGTGAGTGTGTGCCTTGGGGGGTCCCTAGCAGTGGCTGGTTCACACCATCAACTGTTTTTGGAGAGACTGAAACTGAGGAGGCAACCGGTTCCAAGGATGGCAGAAAACTGGTCAGAGAGTGAGGAAATGTTTTTAGCCTCGATTGACTGGGAATGAACTCTTGATCAAGGCTCACAAGCAATGGAATATTATAGACACTGATCTAACCTTTCCAGAACACCAAAGCATGCCAGATTTAAAGCTTCCAGGCAGATTCTATGACTTCTAGAGTGTCCCTTGGTAGGCTGTCGTTTTTCCCACCAAGGAAGGCATCTCTTTCCTCCTCTAGAAGATTCTGCCCCCTTCCTAGATTCCTTAGCTTACTTCTAGTAGGAGGGAAGGTATCCAAAAGACGAAGACACCTCTAGATGCCTTGTGGGACAAGTTACCCCTTCTAGCAGGTGTGCCACCTTCTTGGACCTTACCTTAGCCTTCTAGAAACTTAGATAGGATCTCCAGAATTTGAGCTAGCTTCCTAGAACCTATTTTTCTACCTCCCTTGAGGCAGGGCAGAAATTCATCTTTTGGGACTTGAACCCGGGCCTTTGCCTCTATACGTGGACACCATTAACCACTAAGCCACTTGGGCTTGTCTTTTTGGTATTCCTTTTTGGAGTCACTCCTGCCATGGTGAGGAGCATCACTCCAACAATCTCCCCCTTGCGCGTCACCCATGGCAGTTTTCCATGCTCAACATGCAACTCAAGAGGCTTGGGAAATTCCAAGCTCCATGCAAGTAGCATCATGCGTGTTGTTGGGTTGCGCCTTTGTCATGGCATCCGCAAGCATGTGCTTTGTGTCGTAGTGCACAAGCACCACACCACCCTTTGCAACAAGGTCTCGTGCAAAGTGATGCCATATCTCTATGTGCTTGGTCCTCGGGTGTAGCACAGAGTTCTTGATCAGGCTGATGGCACTCATGTTGTCAATGTTAAGCGCCGTTGCCTTCTTCTGCGGCATCCCAATCTCCTTGAGCAATCGCCGCAGCCATAGCCCCTCCTTTGCAGCTTCCACGAATGTAATACACTATGCCTTTGTACTGGAAAGAGCCACACAGTCATGCTTCTGGCTTGCCCAAGACACCGCTGCACCACCAAGCACAAAAACATAGCCTGATGTTGAGTTGCAACCATCAACATCACCTGTCCAGTCAACATCGGAGTAGCCAACCAACTCCAGGGAGTGAGTCTGGCCTCCCCCTCAAAACACAAGTCGTGACTGTGTTGTCGCCTTCAAGTAGCGGAGGATTCTCTTGACTGCTTGTCAATGTAGCGGCCCCGGATCAGCAACATAGTGGCTCACTTGTCCCTGGGCAAAGGCAAGATCAAGCCGCGTCAAACATACGCAGCTGGGTGAACATGTAGTGTGCATTGTGAGCGATCGCGTTCGAGCTCCATGCCCAAGAAGACACAAGCAGGATCAAGAACCTTCGTCTTACATGCTAACTGCAAGAGGGTCTCAACAGATTGAATAGCTCCAGGGGTGGGAGATGCAAGAAGTAGGTCATAGATGTTTTACTTTGCCACTTTGCATGTGCAGATGTGGCACCGGGAGGCGCCGACAAGCCGCCATGGAAGAAAAATCCTTGCATATCACTCCAGCTCCCTATAGAGTGCTCCGAATCCAGATTGGATGCATGTTCCAAAAAATTGAAGAGTTGCCATACTCAATGCAACTTGAATCGCTAGACTATGATAAGTAACAAGAAAGTTATGGGCTCTCAAGTCTAGGGTGTGCTATGCGGCTCGGGGACTAAACCAAAAGCTGTCCTCCGGTGGATAACTCCACCAGATGTGAGTAACAGGATAGATTTGGCCGATACATCCGCCGGATGACTCCGGTGGATAAGTTCCACCAGAATTAGTAGTTCATGTTGTTACCGGGGGTCTTAGCCAAATTCTTTCCCTGGAGTCCATGACACAATACTACTGTTGGTCACTCATATCAAAATTTTGCCCGCAAGTCCGCGGATTGGTTTCGAATCCCGTAAATCTCCATCACCAAACTCAAAGATTAACCCATCAAAATGCACCCCAAAAGCACAGGTGACACCAAAACTATGTGAAGGGACATCTGCTCTTGAGGAAAGGCATTTTGATGGGTCTTTGATGTGCGAGGGCACCTCAGCTGATGGAAATCGTGTGTGTTGCTAACAGAGCAGCTGGATTGGTGTACCATGTCTTGACAGATATAGCGGGAGCTACAATTGAATGAACAATTTACTACATTATACACGGTTTGGTGTGTTAGAAAGCTTCAAAGCAGCACAATAATTTGTCAAATCATGTCAATGTAAACAACTTATGGAAAATTATGTTACTCTCTTTCTAAACTTTATTGTCTTACAACTCTGTCCAGCTCCCACACACATAGCGTGAGACAACCAGAAAGCTCACGCTTAGAATCCCACAAATACAGCCATGAACACAGAGGATCTCTCGGGCGTCATTAAGATACCATCCGAATTTTGACAATCGATACAAATGACCATGACAACAAGGAAAGCAGAGGGAGCACTCAGAAACAATGGTGGATCTGTTGAGAAATCTGAGTGGTGCAGTCCCAACTGTGATTTGAGCTTCTCTAGTGGTTCACTTCTTCGTTTTGGGCGAATCTGAGACTAAGCGTGAGCTTTCTGGTCGCTTCACATTATGGGAGCAGGAATATAGAGACAGTCAGTTTTGCACAGGGAATTGTGCAAGTTTGTGTTAGATTTTGTGCATGGACATGATCTAAAAACGTATAGGGCTAGCTATGAGCTCTCCAATGCACCAAACCGTGTGCGATTCGGCCTAGCGTACCCTAAGTTACGCTTGCCGAAGCATGTCTCACCCAACACAGAAATGCCTAATGCCTCCATGGTGCACACACACACTGTGGCGCCTTGCTTCACGTGCGAAGCACCCTTCCCAAGATGCAGATCCCTTTTCACATGATGGAGGGGTCCTCTGCACTGTTTGGATATACCTTGGCCACTTTTGGGTTGAGTTTGATGATGGGGTGTGACAGGGTTTGAAACCTGTTCGCGGACCTACAGACAGAGTTCAACCAAGTTTCTGATTAGCAAACTGTACTATTGAGTTTCGGACGCCAAGCCAAGATTTTGGCTAAGTCCCTCAGCAAAAACATGTACTTCTAACATTTGGCGGATCATTCATTGGAGCGACTCAGCGGTCCTCCGTGGCAAAAACACCAGATGTATTCTTATGACTCGTTTCGGTCAATCTTTTACTGGCAGTCGAGTCGCGGCCGGCTCCCAGAGCTGTCTGCACGCCCCAACTTTGGAAGCTCATATCTCCCTTGTTTCTTTTACAATTCCAGTGAAACAACTTCCACCGGATTCAGAAACCTTTCAAATTCTAGAGACAATCATCCATTTTAGGTTTGGAGCAAACCTCGAGCCATTACATCTAACTTGAGAATCTTCCTATCCTTGGGAGCTCGTTAGCGCCTCCAGACGCCACACTTGGGCATGCGGAGGGGCAAAAATTTCAACATTCTCCCCCTTCCACCTTCTATGCCTACTCATCCTGCTTGCTCTCACTCGTCTTCCACTGCACCCTCTAGCCCATCATTGCTGGTCATTTCAAGCCTGGTCACGCTCATCGCATGCCGGTCTACGGGTTGCGCTTTGGTCAATCAATCTGCAAGCATGTTGTGCATGCTGCAGCACCACCAGCCCCTTTTCAACCATGTCCCATGGGTAGTGATAACGCACGTTGATGTGCTTCTTCCTCCTATACTGCGTCGGGTTGTTGTTCTGTGAGATGGAGCCAGTGTTTTCCTCTTGCACCATGATAGACTCCTGATACGCACTTCTAACTCCCCTAGCAACCTTTGGAGCCACAACGCCTCCTCGGCCACCGTAATGTACTCTGCTTCCACTGTGGAGGTGGCAACACAGTCCTGCTTCTTGCTACACCACAAGACCGCTACACCAGCAAGGAAGAACACATAGCCATATGTGGACTTCCGCTTGTCCACATCGCCAGTGTAGTCTGCATTCGTATAACAGACCAGATGCAAGGGGTTCGCTAGCACCTTGACGTCAAACCTCAGGCGCACGCATCGCATCGCGTGCAGGTAGTAAAAGGATGCGCTTGACCGCCTACCCGTGTAGTGGCCTTGGATTGGTCACGTACTAGCTTACTTGACCACTGCATAGGCCAGGTCCGTTTAAGTCGGCACCATGGCATACATGAGGTTGCCCACCGCTCATTGGTAGGACACCCCTGCCATATCCTCCCACTCTTCTTTTATTTGCCGCGCCATTTCCGCACTTAGTTCCCACATCGTAGAGAGAGCACTGTAGACCGGTTTACAGTCCTCCATGCCGTACCGCTTCAGTACCTCGGCCACATGTTTGGCCTGCCCAGCTCAAGCGTGCGCGTCCTCTAGTTCTGTGTAGTGCTCACCCCGAGGTAGTACTCTAGCTCCCCCATGTCCGACATATGGAACCTGCTACTCGACTGCTTTTTGAGTTGCTGTAGGCTTAGGAGGTCTAAGGAGCACAAGATCAGATCATCCGTGTAGAGTGCGATAATCTGATGGAGCCTCTAGTTGTACTGCACATACACACTGTGATCCGCCTCACAACGCTTGAACCCAAGTTGTGCCATGAAGCTGTCCATCTGTTGGTACCAGCATCGGAGCCCGTACAAGGACTTCTACATCTTGCACACATTGTCCGATAGTGCTTCCATCCCCTCCGGCACATCCATGTAGATTATTTTGTTGATGATGCGGCTGAGGAAGGCCGTCTTAACGCCCATCTGGTGGAGATCCATATCCTTTCCGGTTGCCACCGCAAGGATCACCTAGATGCTTGTGAACTTGGCACCGTAGGGCTTGTCTTTATACTGTGCGTACTCTCTTGCCATGTGCTGCACGTTGTACTTGTCCACCACACCTTCTTTTATGAACTTGGTCATAAAGACCCACTTTGAGCGGATGACCTTGGCGTCTTTCAGCCTATAAACCAGCTCCCATGTGTCATTTTCACCAATGGACGTGAACTCCGACTTGATGGCGGTGTCCTAGTGGTCCACCTTGGGCCACGTAAGTGCCTCTTGCATGGTCGTTGGCTCCGCTGATGCATCTAGTATGCATTGCATCATGTCGATCCATCGACTAGTGCCTGCACAAAAGCGCTTCCCCGCTCTTCGCTGCCTCCCGCTATGGCGCGACATTTTTGGTGGCACCTCGTTACTCAGCTACGATCCTTCCAACTCTGCTGGCTCCAGTGGAACATCGACTGGATGGCTCCCCGAGTCTCTTCCGCTTCAGCAAAACATCAACCGGACGGGCGGCATGTCTAGAGGATTCTTCTCCGACGCTTGACACAAACTCCACCAGGAGTGTGCGCTTCAGTACACATAGTGCCTCCTCCGATAGATCTTTTTGCTGGATCTCTAGCCTAGCTTCATCGTCATCAAAGTCCTCTACATCAGCTGCTGCCTGTACTACAGTGCCACACTCTGACGCAGCATCCTCAACCTCTGCGTCCACCAGCTCCTTGAAGTCAAGGAGCTGGAACCACTCCCCCCTGTTTTGGAGTGTTCCCGACGCTCATGTCGTTACTGCTGATGTTGAAGCTCTGCTGCTCGTCGAACTTCACGTCATGACTCTAGGTGATCTCATGTGTGCACGAGTACGAGAGTTGAGACGCCTTTTGTGCACTCTTGTAGCCAAGGAAGAACCACGGCTTCACCTAGGGTTCAAGCTTGTTGCCGCATCGTTGCGTTGCCAGCACCATCGCATTCGCCTTGCACTCGAACACCTTCACTTGTGTCACATTTGGTTTGCACCTTCTCCGAAACTCATGCGGCATCTTTCAGCCATTCTTACCCTTTTTCACCGCTACTCGGTTGAGGTCGATGGTGTAGCTTAGTGTACGTATAGCCTCTGCCCAGAACCCTCTTCGAAATCCCGCATCCACGAGCATGGTCTGCATCATGTTTAGCAGCGGCTGAATCGCTCGCTCCCCCCCTTCATTGAACTATAAGGAGTATGGCGTAGTGGGTTCCCACGTGATGCCCTATTGCTTTATCCACCCGTTACAGCCCACGTACTGTCCGCCATTGCTGCTGCGTAGCGTTCTGACCTTCGGGCCATTCTACCTCTCCACCACTGTGCTGTACTCCTTTAGCCGGTTCATGACCTCGCCTTTCCACTTCATGAAGTACACAAAGAGCTTCGTGCTGTAGTCATCAATGAAGGTGACAACGTACCTCAAGCTGTTGTTTGATGGCATTTTGAATGGTCTGCACACCTCGCTATGCACGACATCTTGCACGTCCAGTGAGTGAACCACGTTCTTGTTGAACGGCTTGCACCGTGCCTTGCCCAAAATGCATAGCTTGCAGTTTTTGTGCGCTCTTACATCTGCTGCCGCATCTATTGTACCACCAATGATGAGCGCGTACACCATGTCCCGCTTCACCATCTCCTTAACGGTTGCGAGCGCTGAATGCCCCAACCATCAATACTAGAGCTTCATATCAACGCTTCCTCCCTTGGCCATCTTGACGATGCGTTCCCACAATTCTGCAGCATCCAATGCCGCGAGGATAAAATCTCCATGATTTGAAGACCACCCTCACGCTTTGCCTCCAACACGACCTCGACGCCGCCATTGTTGTACACCACTGTGGCTTTCCTATGGAAGAGCAACTCATAACCCTCATCCGTCAAGTGGCTCATGCTAAGAATTTCATCCAGGCTGGGGACGTGCTACTCATTACGGATTGTGCGCAGCTCCTTACCGCCAACCACGATTTTCACCTCCACGTCACCTTGGCTAGCCGCAGGCTCGACTTTTCCATTCGGTACCACCATTGACTTGGAGGACTTCTCGTAGGTGACAAACCCCACCTTCATGACCTGGTTGTTCTCCTTGGCCCTAGAATCCAGGCACCGTCCATTGGCCTTCTTGAGGAAGTGGTTCTTGTTGCCGTTGAGGATCAACTTGCCTATGGTGTTCGTGCCTCCTCCGGGCACTCAAGAGTCCAGTGGCCCTCCTCGCCACGGTTGCGATATGTACCTTTCTTGGTGCCCTTCTTGCCGCTGCCGTTTCTACCGCTTCCTTTGCCCCCACCTTCACCACCATGCATTTTGGTAACATGGGCCGATGAGGAGGACGAGGCCTTCCCCACAGCTCCGTTGCTGGACCTCGTTGTCGATGTACTTTGCGACTGTGCCATGAGTGAGCTTGTCCTCCGGAAATCCTCCGAGGACGGTGACAAGTGGATCCCAACCATCAGGTAGAGCCATGAGGAGGGCCATCACCTACAGTTACATGTCGATCTTCCACCCGTTGGACCTACGATCTAGTCTCGGCTTGTCCAAGTAGAGTGTGCATGTCAACACAAGCTAAAATTATATTGCTCTAATTGTGGTGGTGAGTTCATTGGCCCATAAATTTGTTTTCTTACATTGCTTGGTGTATACTTGAGTTATTTGCTCCATATAGCCCATGGTAAAATGGTGTCTCAGATGGTTGGAACCGTTACCTAGCTGATGGTGTCCACACCATGCTGCTTGAGTCTGATCTCTCCAAAGTTTTTGCTCATGAGGCTATGAATTACATAACATGGTTGTAGAACCAGATTCCTCATGGTCCGGTTCCACACCATGTCTCACCACACTATCACTGGTATGGTCCGTGTGCTCACCTGCGTCTTGCTTGTGTCTGGGGGAGCGTCGCATGCATCTGGCCTCCTCAGGACCAACATGATAGGAAGCTCTCCCGTCTCAGCCGTATTTTTCAGTTCCTTGGTACCTCTCTACAGTCCACGCCTTGGAAATCTTAAGATGTTGGTTTTGGACACGTCATTGAGCCTCGTGACGCTTTATTTTTCAAAAAACAACTTTAGTCGTGATCCTTTCGACAGCGTCTCTTCTCTTGCACCTGTCTCTCGCGTACAAGGATGCTCGTGGGCTGGATGGCCTGAGGACAATACCTCCTCTTTGTCAGTTTCTACCACCTATGTTCCATCTCCTCTGGGTCATGTACCCACCAGCGCACCATTGTCCACATCCTCACTGGCCTCAGTGGCTGCATCTTCTCTCCCCATCACACCTGCTAAGGAGTTGCTGAAGCCACAAAACACGGACCAATCACTCTGGCCGTGGCCAAGCCATACCTGAGACGCAAAGCCCAAGCATGGCTAGTCCACATGGAAACAAGGAAAGTAGAAGAAATTACAGCTACTGTAGTGACACCAACGGCTTGAAACGTTTGCAGCAATACCAAAGAAGTTTGCGAAGCTCATCAAGGAGTTTGAAGGAGTTTCCTCTTATAGACTGTCCCAGGAGCTACCCCCACAATGGAACATCGGCCATCAGATAAACCTGAAGCCGAGAAGTAGACCGACGATGAAGGGGACCTATCGGATGAGCGATCACGAGCTGACCAAACTCAAGAAGCAGGTGGAAGAGATGCTCATGCGAGGATCCTCCACGTCACCCTATTCGGCATTGGTACCTTTTGTAAAGAATAATACCAAAGAGATGCGGACAAGACTACCAAGCAATGAACGACACTACCATCGAGAACCGCGACCCCTTTTTTGGAGAAGGTGAACTTTTCGTCCAACTCCATTATTAACACAGGGAGTTGGTCGAAAACTCCGCATCGGCTACCACCAGATCCATGTATCTAATAAGGACGTCAAGAAGACAACATTTTGTACAAGATACGGGCATTTTGAGTTTATGGTTATGCCGTTCAGATACATAGATACTCCAGCACCATTCATGGCAGCGATGAACAACAATCCTCACCCTTATCTCAATGACTTTGTTGCGGTACACCTCGATGACATCCTTGTGTACTTCCACACACAGGAGGAGTCCAATAGACACCTCCAAGTTTTTCTCGAGATTTTACAAAGAGAGAAATTATTTGGAAAACTCCAATGCCACTTTGAGCGCCGTTCAATCGAATCTTTGGAACACATCATCGGCGGTGGACGAATCACAATGGATCCAAAAAAGGTGGAGACGAGAACTTGGAGTACGAACAACAAGCTCATGTCTTGATTATCCCACCTAAACAGGTTGAAAACAATAGTATGTCTCAGTCGTGGGGTCCATGGCCATGGTAATTCATGGTGTGTGCTACTTTACTTCATGATGCATTCCCCATGGTTCAATGTTTGTTTTTCAAGTTGTGTTTCATTCTTGTGCCCGTGTAGTGTCCTCGGATGACGGACCGGATGATTCGGCACCAAAACAATTGCAAGACGAAAGAGGTCTTCCTCCCTCACATGGTATTCCCGACAATGGAGGAGGCAAGGGCCGGTGTTGATGACTACACCATAGCCAACCGCATAACTGTGCGCTGGTTTCAAAGCAAGAAGACAAAGTATGAGGCACGTTGTGGGCAGTGAAAGGAGAACAAGCGTCCGTGTACGTTAATCACCCTTGTGAATGCACGACATGGCAACGTTGTTGTGGGCCAGTTTGTCAATGGTCACCACTACGTTTGTGGAATGGGAGACGGTGATCCAGCAAAGACTGTGCGGTGGGTTTGTCGTCAGATTGCCTGTACATTAAAGCGTAACCCCACGACCAACGTGAAGATTCTTGAGGCCATAGTGAAGAAGAGCACCGGCAAGGAGGTTGACAAGAGCACTCTCTACCGTGCATAATCCAAGACGTAGGAGCGTATCATGGGGCCGAAGGACAAGCCGTAGAGTGTATTTCTAGTGTACTATGAGGATGTAAGCTTTGCTTGCTTTCTTGCTCCCTTTATTTTTTTTCCGTTTGCTTCATAGTGGCCAACTGACTGTTTTAGTTCATTTCCATGTGTAGCTCATGCGTGTGGATCTCAACACTCATGCTCTTGCCAAGGCGACATAAGATGGTGCTTTCCATTGTGCATTTCTTGCACTCGGCGCCACCATCCTAGGCTTCCAACACTGTCACCGGCTATTCAGTATGGATGGTACCCACCCAAAGACTGGACGTAAGCTTGTTTTGCTCATCTGCCAATTTTTTATGCCAATGATAACGCGGTTCCAATGGCTTGGGCAATGGTGAGTGGCAAAAATAAATACAATTGGAAGTGGTCTTGCATGCACCTGTCTTTGGCTTGTCCAACAGCTGTGCAGGAGGGCACCATCGTCATTAGTGACTGCAACAAAGGCCTGTCCAACGGTATGGCGGAGAAGCTGCCAGGAGCCCAGCACATCTACTATGCCTTCTACTTGAGGGAGAACGTATCATGGAAACACAGCAAACAGGCAGGTTAGTGGTTCTAGCGATCGGCACACGCGCTGACAGAGGCTGAGTGGTAGAGGTGTAATAAGCAACAATACCACATTTCTCCGCAAGCAGTTGTAATGCTGCTGGGCGCAAACAGAAGGACGGGATCCCAAAGGAGCTCTGGAGAAAAATTGTTTGCCCCCTTGGACGCGACAGGCACACAGCTTGGCGGAGTCGATGAACGCCCACATCGTTGAGGTTTGAAAGCTTTTCCACTCCTTTTGCTTCATGGCATTGTACATGTGGGTCCAGGCTTATCTTGTAGATCGCAGCAAGCTAAGAAAGCTAGTGAAGGGGGGTTTTCTCCCAATGCCACAAAAGAGGATGCACTGCGCATTTGTATGTAGCAATGACTATGAGGTTGAAGAGGGCCTACAGTCAGCCACAGTTACAGATCCAAGCAACCGTCAACGTAGAGTAAACGTGAAAGAGAATACCTGCACGTGCGGTGGATGGAAAGAGTAGGGGTAGCCCTGTGTGCATGCGTGTGTGTTTGTGATTGTAGGGGTGAACATCTGGAGCCGTTTGTGGATGTTCATCACACTCGTATGGCATATCACCGTACGTACAACAATTACACGCCCGACGTTAACCTCATCCACCTCAAACATCCACAAGGCAAGGTCTGGAGGCAGCTCGAATCCAAGTATGGCCCTGGCCTCCCAAAGAGTGCAAGGTGGGAGTGAGAAGACCACAAGTCAAAGAACTATATCTATTGGCACTCCGGGGTACGTGCGCACAGAAAGTCAAATTGTCAAACCCACCAGCGGTGGGTTGGGCACTTAGACTTTGTCGCGGCCAACGTGCTCCTGCGTCGGCTTGAGCACACAGACAAGGCCATTCGTGCACAGACTTCGGTTGGACGCTATCCTGCCATGTCTATAATTGATGGTGCAGGAGCAGTGGGTGCTGGGGTACCTTTTGTCTCTGCAAGAGGCACTAGGTGAAGTGGTGGGACACGCGCAAGGGTGCACACAGGTTCCGCGGATCCGCGGATCTGATCCGCGGAGAGACGGATACGGGTCGACCCGCGGTTCCGGATCCAGCCAGCCGATCCGAACCGGGATCCGCGGATATCCAGCCCCCCCGGGGGGGGGGGGGGGGGGGGGGGGGGGAGCTGCGGACCAGACCTTCGGCATCGATCGAACCGACCTCGTCAACCTCGGGTCCGTACCCGGGTCCTTACGGGTCAGACCCGCGGGTCTCATCCGTCGACCCGCGGATTCTGTGGTAGAATATTATGTGTATTATTCCACATGTGTGGCTCACATCCGGCATGTTGTCTTTCTTAAGGGGTCATGGGTCCCGTAGAGGCCATCAAATTACTTATCGTTGATTGTGCCTTTGACATTTCGAGAACTCGAATGGCGATCATTCATGCATACGTACGTACGTGGCTTTGACATGGAAAATATCAGATGTGACTTGGAGGCGGTCATACACATGTAATGTGGTATGTCTTAAACAAAGGTTTGACCTCTTACTAGAATGGTTTGCGAATGTGGACACCAATCTCAAGCATCTTGTGACGTGGATTAGCGTACAGCTCATCCATGACAGAAGCGGCGGGTGACGCATGGCGCACGTCTTTGCGCGATTGGTAGCTATAAGCTGCCAACCGTGCATAGACGCGCGACATGCGTGCAGCGAACTTAGCCAGTATGTGACTGCAAACGCTCACGACGGCATATTCCAGCTAAGCCTATCCTCGCCTTAGCTGTATTTTTCATGACCGGCTAGTGGTTTGCATGAGTAAACCGTGCCGCCGGCGTGCCGCAGGCGTGTTGAAGGCGTGCCGCTATCGTGGTTGACAGAGGTGGTACGGTCTGTCAAGTTGAAACTTTAACACCGCTTGAACATGCACATTAAATGCTAAGGTAACTCAATCTATGTACTTTCAGCGGTAAACCTAGCACATATTTCTTTTTGTAATTCAGTCGAAATAATCAATTTTGTACTGTGTATTTCGAAGACAGTAGGGTATCGGCAACCGATGGGGGGGATGTCCAGTGCATCGGTCAGTTTTCCTTCCACGTTCCCGTGGTTGTCAGTTGTAACATCTTTTTCGGCTAAGTCCGCCATCTGTGGATGGCGGACGACGCTCTAGCGGATGATGCAGCTGTCGGTTTGACCCCTCTCGGTGAGGAGGACAGCGGGGACGAGACAACCGCGGGTGACAAACGGAAGGCATCAGATGACACCAGCGTCATCTGGACTGTGTTCACAAAAAAGGATGGACCCGCGGGCGAACCTCGCGTGTACTGCAACCTCTGCCCGGCTAGCTACTCAGCGAGCAACAAGTCCGGCGGGAGCACGGGCAACATGTGGAAGCACATGCGGGTGCAGCACAACGCCACGTGGAAGAAGCTGAAAGAGGATGTGGCGGCAGCGACTCTACGGGCAGCCACCATCCAAGTTGTCACCGTGGCTGCCGAGGTGCAGGGCGTCAACCCGGAGAACACTGAGATTGCGCGCGGTGTTTT
>SZWC01018097.1:39312-51629 GCA_023375785.1 Penium margaritaceum | reverse complement strand
TGGCGTACGGAAAAAATATAGACGGTAACTACTTGTAACTGTCCGAAACGGAAGGCTTGCGTTCGAACCCAGCGGTAAACAGTATTATTTTGGATAGAGCCAATCCTTGTCGTTCACAACATACAAACCGCTCTACAACCAAACTTACTTTCGAAAATAGAAATTTTCTAAAACCTGCGAAATGACTGAAGTCGAAAAAGGAGAGCGTTTTCAGTCATAAACCGGGCGGTATGGTTACAACTTCTTAGAAGACAATAATTTCGGGGTTTGATTACAGCTCTAGACATTTTCATAGACAAACTGGAGGTTTGACGGAAAAGTATTGTTTTAGAGACACCGAACTGTGGACCACGGACTGCCCATGCGCGAGGGTTTGGCACACTCACGTCATGACTTATCTGCCAGCGAGGCACTGCAGTTGTCTCGCTGGCAGGAGCGTCGTCACTCACGCGTGCAACATCGGGAATAGGAAGCTGGTTCTGCGAGCCAAACCCACAAAAAGGACTAGGGTTTTTTGAGTCGAAACAGAGTTTTGCGCCAGATTACCGGACGACTTCTCCNAGCCAATTCAGAAATCCATCTTGCCGTCCAGAGAGTTATCGAACGGTAGCATGTTAAGGGAGCTCCAGTAAATCGTTTTTGAAGATTCACAGGCAGCTGATGCGAAAGACTCTTTCGGGATGATTTTTAACAAAACGAGCACTGTTCAACCGGGATTCCGTACTCTCGAACGCGAGAGCGCAGCAAGAGTTATAAGTCTCGTGCCGCAGAGGTCGGGATTTCAAACTACAGATGGGCGACTCCAGGATCCCGTTTGCCGCTCCATACGCACATGTACATTCATAAGCACTCTTATGAATGCAAAAACGTCTCAAGAAAGTATGCAAAAAACTCTCAAAAAACTCTCAAAAAAGTCTCAAAAAAGTCCCCACTCTTTGGAAAATTCAACGAAATAGTTATGACTGGCCCGGCCTCCCTGCCTCTGCCTACAACCCCACCTCTGCCTTCTCCCCAGCGTCTGCTTCAGCCTTGTGTCACACCGAGCAAGAACCTGGGAGGAGAGGCTGCCTCCCACAGGCGCACAGATTGCATCAGCAGCAGTCGGCAGCAGATCCAGGGGGCAGCCCGTGGCAAACCTGGCCTTTCAAGGCTCTTGAAACGCCCAACCACCATCGGGCACGAAGGAAACTTCCACAAGGTGAGATGCAGCAAGAGGCGATACTCCGCAGCTAGCGCACTCACCAGAGGCGTGAGAGAGCCATGACAACAACGCGTACGCACCTGGTGCATGAGGTTGGCATGCGTGAGCATCACTGCCTTGGGCTGCCCCGTGGTCCCGGACGTGAACACCAGCGTCGCCACGTCCTCCGCCCGGATGTCCGCCGGCGGCCTCGCTGCAGCTGCAGTGCACCGACAGAGCCAAGCAGACACGCCAACTAATCTTCAAAAACCCCATGCATCGAATAGTGGAGAGTGAGAAGGCATGGTGCAGCAGGCCCCGAGTGCCAAGGAAACAACGCACATGGCAGGCTCGGTGTGAAGGTGCACCGGGGCACCCTCAGAGCCTACCCACTGCCACAGTGCAAGTGCTTTTGGGCCATTCGAACTTCAAGAAAAACGACGTGATGTCTCCAGGCTGCCAGGCACATCTTGGGAGAGCAATGCCTCCCATGCTTGACTGGCTTCCTTGCGGTGACAAGGCACGGCGACCACAGTAAGCACCATCGCTGCCCCGCCTACTGCAGCAGAAGTGCATTGAAGGATGGAGATTCATGCTCCAAAAGGTTTGCCGAGGGCAAGACCGGAACCACCAGCCCCATCCCAGACAGCTCCCGGCAGGCCACGCACCAGAAGAGCCGGCGTGTGCGCGCTTGCTGGTGCGCCCAATCCCAAGGACCTCCTCAAACCCGTAGACCGAAACCGAGGGATGGGAAGCATACTTGGCTTCCAGGGAAACCTCCGGCTCAGACGGCCACAGGACAACAGCAAAGCGGACGTCTGCTTCCTCAAGCTGCGGCAGCAGCTCCTGCAGCAGCTCCTCCGTCTCCACCACCAGCGCGACACTGTGACAGAACACAGCACACGCAGTTGCAACACACAACAGCATCAACAATAACAGGGCGTGTGAGGCCGAAATCCAAACGCTTCACAAGGTGCACTTCCCAACAATCTCCATTCCATCTCCCCAGCAGTCGGAAATCGTAGGCAATGTGGCAGAACCAACTGTTCAAAAAACGGATCACCTGTACAGGATGTGCAAAACGTTGAAGAGAAACATGTATCCAATGAGTGGAGCGGAAGCAAGACCACGGAGGAGCCAGTGGCCCCTTCTGCGGCTCCTGGCCATAGTCTGCGCCCCAAGAAGCAACGACTGAAGGGCCTCTTCCATCTCTTGCTGAACATCTCCACAAAAAACTGACATCCGCCACCCCTCACCCCCTCTTTTGCCCTCCATACAGAAGCAATGCGCACCTGTCCGAGGCCTGCACGATGTAGACAAGTTCGGACGCACTGGACTTTGTTCCCCGCACAGCGTTGCATGCGCCCAAGCTCATGATGCCTGCCACAGATCCCACCCCACACACAGAAAGAGGAAGCAAAATTCTCTCACGAACAGCTTCACCACCCAATTGTGGGGGCATGGGAGGCTTCCCACGCCCCACGACACTGCTTTCAGCTCAACTCAGCAAGGGCGCGCTGGAGAAGGTCGCCCATGGTGGTCACGGTCGCACAAAACAAAACGAGTTTGAGGCACATGACATGGCACGACACTGTTCCGCACTGTGAAGTCTGCGCGCGAGCTGCGCGAGATCAACCGACACGACACCTGAAGACACGACAGACTGCAGGCCACAGCGCACAGCGCAACTCAGCTTAAGACTGTGGTGGTGGCAGTGCCACCGTGCCACCACCGCACCCACCGACTTCCCCGTCACTCGGATGGAACGCAGTGAGTACTACGCACGGTACGGGTTCACCATGGGAATGTGTTTCCTCCCCGACAGCTGTGAGTGTGCTGTGTGGAAGGAAGAGCGCACTAGCGGACGAGGATGTAGAGTCCCTTGCACTGGCCTTTGGCTTTTTCCTCTTTCTTGGAAGTCCTGGCGATAGAGAGCTCACGCACCTTGGTCCGCGACGAGCCATCTGTGAGAGTTCTCCGAAAACAATGCTGCGCACTCCCCTCGCTTCAGTCCCAGCACACTCAGACCCTCCGCGAACGCAGAGATCGCCTCGTGGAGCTGCAAATGGGAAAGGCGACGATTCAGAGGCAGCAACAGGTGCGCACGGACAAAATCATTCCATGAGACTAACCCCCAAAACCTGGCAGCTGCTGGTACACTCCATAAGTGGACAATAGCATCTGTGAGTGGGGAAGAGGAGTCTGCACCGCACCCGCTAGTCCTTGGCCGCTGGTCAGGCTTGAGGATCTTGAACAAGTAGGTCACTTGCTTCAAACACATTGCTTCAAGCAGCGCAGAGCTTCCAGCACTAGAGCGTGTGAGAAAAAGGGGACACATGGCGACACGATTGGGAATTCGCAGGTACTTGCAGCATGGGCTTGCTGCAAGGCGATACAAGGCAGCCAGGCAAAACGTAGCATACTATCCAAACCTCAAAAAGTCAGACTATCAAGGGCTTGGAAAGGCAGACTGTCCAAAGCTTGTCAAGGCAGACTGTTTAAAGCTTGGCAGGGCAGAAAAACCAAAAAGATTTCCAAGGCAGGCTTGCACAATCTTGGCAAGGCAGGAAATCTGTCCAACAAACAATCCATCCGTCAGCACTAGCGGCAGCAGCACCTCGGAGAACGTGAGGCTTGGCTGTTGCGGCCGGTGAGGGTCGAACACAGCGACTCTGTCGCCGACTTGTGCTGCCGCCGTCTTCCAAACGTCGGGGACCACCTCCCACCGACCGCTGGGCAAGGTTGACCCGTCGCTGTTGTCGCTGTCGGCCGAGGAGGGGGACTGAACGAGGAACTTGTCCCAACCATCGCCGGCCGGAGTGAGTGGCTCCAGTGCGGGTTCAACTTTCCTGGTGGGGGGCTGCACATGCGGTGGGCAAAAGGGAGACGAGGAGAAGAGAGAGACAAGGATTTCAGACGGAAGAGCGCGGCACGATAGGGCATGTGCGCAGAAAAAAAAATGCGAACTTCAAATCAAAGCACTGAGCGAAGGCGAGGAAGCACAGACGAGGGCAAGCGGCAAAAAGGACGCGAGCCAGTGCGTGAGGAGCGCGGCCGAGGTTCACAAAGCAAGCAACGGTGAATCCAAGATCCGCCCGCGCGCGCTCAACCCTCGGCAGTGTTTGAGATGCCTCGACTCTCCAGTCAGAGTGCAAATTCCGAACTTCAAAAGCCTGAGCCACTCAAAAAGAGACGACGTTGGCAGCTCAGCGAATCACCACCAGCCGCCCGACGAGCCACCGTGGCTCGAATGATGCTTGAGGCAATTTCTGGGAATCTGACCTCCAGGATGGCGCGAGCAGGGACGACGAGGCGGGGTCCGCGCGGCCGAGACACCGCCTGCAGTCGGCGCAACGTCGGCAACCCCGCGATTCGGGGCCGCGCCGCCAGATGATGTTGCCGGACCGCCCGATGTGTCGAGGCGTGGATGGAGGCTGTGCGGCGAGCTGCGCTCTGCGGCACCACAGCCATGCCATGCAGCGCCACGGCCTCCATCGCTTCTGGGGTGAAAACGGTGTGAAGAGTACGCCTTCGTGTCGGATTATCTTTCAGAGCTTGCAAACGTATCCCGGGTCGTGGAGAGGCGTGCACGTCCGTGGGATCAACTTCCGTACTTCCGCCTCCTGTTGGGTGTCGCAAGCGAGGGCCTCAGGACTTCGCAGAATGACAAAACTTGTGCTCTTCTTCACCCGGAACAACTACTGTTGAGCACACAAGGAGCGGCAGTTTCGGGTGACCGGTTCACCTGCCGTCCAGCGATGCGGAGCTTGCAGCGGGCGTGGAGAGCGAGGAGATGCGGAGAGGGACCACTGAGCTTGACTTTCCGGTGTGACAGCTGCTAGGCAGTCGCAGTCGACGCTGCACCGTTTTCTGTTGGCAGAAGCAGTCTGTGCTACGCGCTCGTCACTTCCCGTCAGTGCGTTTTCGGAGTGGGTCGCTTCTGCAGTCGGCCAAGCGAGATTCTCGGAGAGCGAACGCGGCGTTGCCGACAGCACGCGCGCGTCGCGGGGGGATTGCCGTGATGGCCGTCTATTCCCTACGGGTAAGCCGCGACGTGAGAACGACTCCCTCTCACTGAAAGTGGTGATCCGTTTGGTTGGGAGGTCCAGCCCTGGGAAACATCCAGACCTGCCAGCGACGCGCTGCATTTGGCGCTACGAAGAAAACTCGTCAGAGAGCACCGGAGCTTATGTTTTGCGCTTTGAGGTCCTCCTTGGATTGGAGTTGACGATATTGTCCGCGCTCACGTGTACTAGCGTCTGGCAGAGCCGTTGAGCTCAATGGGCTCTCGTTAGTTGGACGACGGATCTTTGCACTTGGCGTGCTCTGACATCGGAGAGGTCTACCCACGTCCTAACTTTAGTCGATTGCAAACGCTTTGGTCCGCCAAGAGCTGCCGCATTTAAAAGCGCAGCCCAGTTGGGCCTCATTTCTGGCGTTTGAAAGGCAGCCGAGCCTGATGGCCCACTAACTCGTGTTGAGGCCAAATGGGATGTGCTTTTTCGCGCCTACACGGCCAGACACGCTCTTACTCGTTTTGGAACTTGAGTGCTTTTCCCTGCCCATGTTTCGCCCGCTGCCTCCGACATCACCCCCATGGGTCAAAAACGGCCTCATGTCTCCAGCAGGCCTCGGGCGTGGCCGATGGGCTGCAGCCGACCATCCTGTCTGGATAGCATTGTCCGCGCCTAAATTCGAAATGCACACTTGACAAGGCCCCCGTGCCGCAGTCCACTCGAAGTGTGTCGAGTCACACCCGCGGTCGTCAAGAATGTCCGCGATAAGTAGAGGAGGATTGATGCTATACACGTCAGAGGTGTCCGCATTCGCACCAGGGCAACCTGCCCATGCCCCTCCTTCCCTCGTGTCCTCGAATCTCACTTTCCACGTGGATGCCACCTCCGGACAGACCTTTGCGGCGCGGGCGCTCACTATGCTGAATTCCGAGGCAGCGAGGAAATCAGTTTCTCCAACCAGGGGGTGGCTGCGCGCCTGGCCTGCCGTCTGAGTCAGCATTAAGATGCGCTCATTTTGGGACCACCTTCCCTCGTGGCAAGCCCGAAAGCGCATCGATGTGTTCTCCCGAAACCAAGGAAAACTGCTATCTTTCCCCCCGGAGAAAATAGGTGACCATCAACAGACGTTGAACCGGACTTCCACAAAAGCCTTTTTTTGTCCCTTGGTCGTAACATTTGGGAGCGCGGGAGTCTCCCAGACACGGAAACAAGCCCAGAGATTGAACCCGGCCTTCCCAGTGAAATCACAGACTAACGTACTGGATCTCGTATTTTCTCAAAGTAAATATTTCCATCCTCCTATTTTTTTCTTAATTTATTGTCTAGAGGATCCTAGGATCACTCCTACTACGAGCTCGTGGTAACAACATTCACCAACAAAATCTACGTGAAAATCGATGAACAGCCAGGTCATCTCTCAGGTTTCAGGAAGAATAGAGCGCACGAGAGGTCGATGAACCACAAGGCTGTAGCAAAACGAGGCCTCGTGCTTGTCACACGTATTGTCGTCCCGATTGTGAGGTGCAATCTAATAGCCGCAGTGGTCCACCTCTTCCAGATTTGAACTTCACACTTGGCAGTGGGCGAATTCAAGTACCGCCATAACATTACCAAACAGGTATGGGCGACCACCTATGAAACTCCACAAGGCAGTTTTGTGGGCGAAAATGAAAAGCATCCAATTCGGTCTAAAAGGGTGAGCAAATATGAAGATCAGAACGGTACAAATGGTAAGGTTTTTCCACTAGTGGTGAAGATCTGGGGTGAGTTTGATAAACTTGTTGGCCCTCAATTTTTGTGAAATGCACACGAAGGGGCAATTATGACTTCAAAGTGCATGTTTTCCGTTTCTTCCGGCGACCTTGCGGTAGGTGGGTTAAGCGAAGCGCGGAGTGGTTGAGTTGCCTTGTATTTTTTTCAGTATTGTTGAAATATGAACAAGACTAAAGTTTGACTAGGGTTGTGCCCGCCGTTTTTGCCATATACGGTGCAATATTGTATCGTGTGTAATGTCCTACAACGGCCTAGATTCGGTAGGGGTGGTTGTTCCAAAGAGGAGATTGGGTCAGTTTGCGTTTTAGTTGGGAAAATTGTGCCAAAAATGCATTCTCTTTAAGAAACCGCCCTGATTGCCTCTTCCATTTTTTAAGCGTCTGACAACTTCAACGACTTTCTACAAAGGTCAAAAGAGGTATCACAAACCATATATAACTTTAAAAGTGCATTTTTTTCACAGCACAATGGCACTATACAATTGAAAATGTATGCCCATTATATTCTTGTGGCTCAACATGTATCAAGCTTCTTGTTTTACACATTTGAATAGGCAAAGCCTCGTCGTTGAGACGCAATGACGCAAAGCCCCGCCCATGCGATTTAATCAAGATATGCCCCTTCTTCTCCTGATCCGTACGTCGGGCAGATCTCTGATTTACAGTCAGACTGGTTCTCAGAGTCTTTGGATATATAGTCGTCCGTCCATAGTTTTCCCTTCAAACACCCCTGAATCTATGTGCGAACCCAGCTTCCAGACCATGTTGTTGTGTGCAAAGATGTGTAAGCTCCTCCATCCAGTAATTTCAGTATTGTTTTGCGGCTTTTTCAGGTCGTATAAGGATATAAGAATGGCAGATAACTACACTCAAGCTATTATCACAGGTTGGTCATCCTCGTATCCCTCGTCAAAATCTGCGCACTCAGAAATCCCAATTTGTAGCCTTGTGATCCGTTAAGATGGATGATCAGGCGGTGCATAATCTTTCAATCCGACAGAAGCCTCGTCGTCTACCCTTGCCCTCTTCCCTTTTTTGTAGGGAAAATATATCCGAGCTGATGTGTATGTGCCACGCACCTACCTTGACTGCCAGTTGAAAATCATGACGAAGACAGGCGCCTGTTTCGACCGCGCATGTTAATTCAATGGCGAGGTGCAGCTTTGATGTATACTTTAAGCCTCGTTTCAACCGCAACCGTATCGAAGACTTCGATACGCCCGATTCAAGTGAATAGCAAATCATACAAAACTCTTACGTGACTGAATAGGTTACGCGACCCTTCCATGGTACTTCGCATCAATGCGGTTTAAGCCAGCACCGGAGAAAAATCAGGAAAAAACCACTGAGGATGTGATTTTCTTCTCTCGCATCACATCAATTTGTTTTAGGATGATTTCCTTTCATTTATGTTGGCGATTCACTCTCCTTAAAAGCATATTTTTCTTTCGTCTGGTATGAAGTTTAATGGCCCGTGCTTCATCAAACAGGGAGTGTTGATTTGCACGGAGTTTTAAACATTGCACAAGCGCACATATCGCTCACATGGATAGTGCGTCTCACCCGAGTATCTCATTTACGACTATTTGACTGGACACTAGTGAACCGAATTCATCACTTCAGCAGCTGGCTGCCACCATGGCCATGACAAGGTCACAGATAAGCATTTCGGTAGAATGGCACTTCGAGAATGAGAGTTTCTGTTTCACGAGGAACTACAATAGCACTGGGTGTTAACAACAAAAGGCGATCGTAACCTCGCATCAAAAGTGGGGTTGAAACAGGCAACTGAGGTTATTCTACCACTTTCCTTTTTTGCCTGCAGCAATCATTCACGGAAGGTCCTCTTGGGTGCAAAGGACTAATACAGCTCACCAAATGACACGCTTGAGGCCATTGTTGGAGTAGTTACAAAGTTCATCAAGGACGAGGTCACTGTCAGAGTTTACACAGCGGGAGTGGTTTGGTTTGTACAGCAAGCTTTAAGTTCCTTGTTGCTTGTACAGAAATCTTGGTGCTCAACAAGACAGCATGTACCCACAGGAGAAATTGAATCTCTTTATTGATATTACAAAGTTGTAGCGGAAGAACCAGTTCGGCCCTCCCACCTCGCGATAGCGAGGGGGTGGCTGCAAGCCACCCCTCGCTATCGCGAGGGCTGGCCGGTGGCCAGCCACCCGCTGGCTACCGGCCGGCCGGCGGCCGACCGGCTGGGTGGCCGGCGGCCGGTCAAGTGNTGCCCTCGTCCCCCCTCGCCCTCCTTGCAAAACGAGCAAGAGAGGACGAGGGATAGGGGGAGCGAGGGTGAGGTTAAAAACTACTGGCGCGAAATCGCCAGCGTGCCTCGCACGCGACGATTTCGCGCCAGGACGACAAAAACGTAAGTCGAAGTTCGTTTGCGACGAACTTCGACAGAATATAATCGGAATAACTCGTGCGAACACACGAGTTCGAGGTAAAAACCCCCGGTTTGGGTCCCAAAACCAGGGGTTTGGCTAAAAACGGAAATGGGCCTCCGGAGACTCGAAATATTCGAGTCTCCCTGCTCTGGGTCGTTGATGACGATTGCCCCTCAGTCTCGCGAAGGGGGTAAATCCCTGACGCGGACTGAGAACGCCATTCTGCAAACTCCGACGACGACTTCAGAGCAGGAGCTGGAGATACGGCCCGTTACAGTGGTTCTCAGAGCGAGACGACCCTCGAGACCAAGGGTTCGACGGAAACGGCGGCTACGACATAGATAAAACGCCGCCGGCAGCTGCAAGCAGCAGCAGAAACGCCAGAAGGGACTACGGCGTCAACACTTGACGGATTCAAGCGCCGTAAAGTGCGTTAGAGAGCTGAAAAAAAACTCTACTTGGTGGAGAGTCTTTCTTCCAGCATCTCCACAATTCCAGGGGACTGGGAGGATTTTTGTGGGGCGGGTTGGGGAGTTCCCACCTCAAAAACCACAAAATCCTCCTCATCTTTAAGTCTCTTTCATCAAAAAAAATTGGGACAGCGCCCCTCCCCAAGCTTAGGGGCTCTCACGACCTGAGAGCACCCTAAGAAGAAGGAGGGCTCCACCTTGGGGATTTTGGCGGCTCCTCCAACGACGGCGGCTCAAGGAGGACGTCGCCAAGGGGCGCAAGACGCGCAAAGGAGACTCAAGAGGAGGCCAAGGAAGACAAGAGGAGGCCAAGGAAGACAAGAAGACAAGAAGACAAGAAGAAAAGTAGTTTCTTTTGTCCTAGACCTTGTACTTCTCTTCATGCTTTTTGTCTTAGTTTTGTGAGCGGTACTCACAATCCTTGCTACTCCCTTGTATTTTGATTTTCTGTTTTCCTAGACCCTAGTTGCTACCAAGTGCCGTGAGTCACGGCCTAGGAGGACTAGCTTCTAAATCCACGACATTGTGCCGACGTGGCGGCCTAGGAAAATAGATATTAAAATTGAAATTGCCTCACCGACCGTGAGAGCAACGTCTAAGGAGGCGATTCCTCCTCGTTGTGGGGTGATCCTCACAACAACTTTCGCGTGCTAGTTGCACGAGCGACGGGATGGCAAGTGCCGGACCGTCTAAGACCAACAAGGGCAAGGTGGTGACGGCGTCACCACGAGCTCTCGGCGGACTCCAAGTGTTGGGAGCCGCCGTCGCGAGCACGGTTGCCAACCCAAGGGCAACCGTGCCGCCAAGGGCAACCCTACCGCCTAAGGCAACCGACGCCAACCTCGGCGACACCGAGAAGCGTGCGGAGGCCGCAAAGGTGCTCGACGAGCACGTCGACGCGCACATGGGCGACCCCCATGCGACCGACGACGCGATGGAGGAGGATCTTCCGGAGGAGGACCCCGTCGAAGAGCACGACGTCGACNGTGGGGTGATCCTCACAACAACTTTCGCGTGCTAGTTGCACGAGCGACGGGATGGCAAGTGCCGGACCGTCTAAGACCAACAAGGGCAAGGTGGTGACGGCGTCACCACGAGCTCTCGGCGGACTCCAAGTGTTGGGAGCCGCCGTCGCGAGCACGGTTGCCAACCCAAGGGCAACCGTGCCGCCAAGGGCAACCCTACCGCCTAAGGCAACCGACGCCAACCTCGGCGACACCGAGAAGCGTGCGGAGGCCGCAAAGGTGCTCGACGAGCACGTCGACGCGCACATGGGCGACCCCCATGCGACCGACGACGCGATGGAGGAGGATCTTCCGGAGGAGGACCCCGTCGAAGAGCACGACGTCGACGATGGCGAAGGCGACGAGGATCGCGACCATCGCCATCGTCGTGCGACGAACTCGAGCCGATTGCTCGAGAAGAGCAAGACGCTCGTCGCATCGCCTGAAGCTGTCGACGGCAGCGATACTGCCGAAAGCAGCAAGGGCGTTGAAAGCAGCCACACGGGAAGTATCCGCGAGAACGAGCCGGATGACGTTGCCGCGAAGGCAATTCGCGACGACCGTCGAAGGCTAACGGAGTTTGCTGCCGAGGCCGCAGGCCGACTCAAGATCACCACCGGTGGTGGAGATACGGCGCCACTCGGAGGAATGGGGGCGGACCCCCCTTCCTACGATGTGGCCGCGATGGGACAGGGCAGCGCCCACTCGAGCGTCGTCGCCGACGATAGTCTCCTCCGAAAGGTGGGACTCCTTGGAGGGGTGTACGCGAACCGTACCCTCTTGCAGTGGGTAAGGGTGCACGGACAACGCGAGGCCCTGGAGGCTATCGCCGATGCTCTGACGACATCAGAGCTCAAGTTCGCGTTCGCCAACCTGCTGGCCCACGTCGGGCAGAGCATCACGGACCTTGACCGTGATCGCCAGCTGCAGCGCCTGGCCGCCCATGAGGCAAGCCGCCGATGCAACGACCTCGACAAGGCGTTGCAGAGCGTGACCCAGGTGCGGATGCAGCAGCAAGTGCAGCGTGTCGCAGCTGCGGATGCCACTGCCGGTGGCAGCGACGACCTGCCTACCTCGACGACTTCGGGGCCGGTCATGAACACGTCCTTCCTCCACAGTGTGGAGATCTTCCGGAAGGGCGTGAAGCTGACCGACTGGCTGAACCGCATGGAGCACGTGCTACGTGTCCACAAGGCTCCACTCAGCCAGTGGGGCGACCTTGCCACGACGCGGCTTGAAGATAAACTCTTCAAGTACGTGGTCAAGGAGTGGACTGCGCAGCAGCCGCACCTCGAGTGGCAGCCCATGCCGTGGGAGGCCTTCTGCGCGATCATGCGCAAGAAGTGCACCCAACGTGAGGAGGCGCAGCGCGCCTTCCACAAGATCAAGGACTTCAGGCAGCTGGGCAGCTCGCTCGAATCCTACTTGAGCGAGTTCACCGCACTCGTGGAGGAAGCCGAAAGCTTCACCGAGGGC
>SZWC01018097.1:20122-36495 GCA_023375785.1 Penium margaritaceum | reverse complement strand
ACCGGCTGGGTGGCCGGCGGCCGGTCAAGTGGCCGGCCGGCCACCCGCCGGCGAGCCATCGGCCGCCGATCGAGCTGGTGGCTCGATCGGCGGCCAAGAGGCCACGAGGGCCTCGAGGGCGAGGCCTCGTGGCCTCGTGCCCTCGTCCCCCCTCGCCCTCCTTGCAAAACGAGCAAGAGAGGACGAGGGATAGGGGAGCGAGGGTGAGGTTAAAAACTACTGGCGCGAAATCGCCAGCGTGCCTCGCACGCGACGATTTCGCGCCAGGACGACAAAAACGTAAGTCGAAGTTCGTTTGCGACGAACTTCGACAGAATATAATCGGAATAACTCGTGCAAACACACGAGTTCGAGGTAAAAACCCCCGGTTTGGGTCCCAAAACCAGGGGTTTGGCTAAAAACGGAAATGGGCCTCCGGAGACTCGAAATATTCGAGTCTCCCTGCTCTGGGTCGTTGATGACGATTGCCCCTCAGTCTCGCGAAGGGGGTAAACCCCTGACGCGGACTGAGAACGCCATTCTGCGAACTCCGACGACGACTTCAGAGCAGGAGCTGGAGATACGGCCCGTTACAAAAGTACAATGTTCAAGTATGAGTCAGTCTGAACACAGCTATGTACAAGGCATTGAGCTCCCTGGCATCCGACAAGGGACAAATCCTTGCTAGGCCTTTTAAGGCTGTCGACGCAAGGGGTCTTGGTACTGCCACCGTCTTTAGGGTAGTATAACCTCCAGGCAGTCAGGCGTCCTCCTCCTAAGCTGACACAAAAGTGCCAGTCTTATAAAGGTCTTTACAACGAACTCCAGCAGAGTCTTGGCTTGGGTAATCAAGTAAAGACCTCAGGGGCCAACACAATGATGATGACTGAGTAGCTGAAGTTCGAATCTCTTGAAGTAATGAGGCTGCTGTGTCAAAGAGATAGAGAGAGAGAGAGAGAGAGAGAGAGAGAGAGAGACAGAGAGAGAGAGAGAGAGATACAACCTCCTCCTAGGTTAGTACATAAGTGCCAGGCTTACAAGGGCTTTGGTGGGTTCGATAACAGTGTTCTCCACCCAGTCTGGCAGGCAGAGTCAGGCATACAAGGGCCTTAAAGGGATCTCCAACATTCTTTAGTTCAGAGGCGCTGAAGTGCTAAGGCGTGAAGCCTTGCACAAACACAAGGCTTGTAAGGCCTTGCAGATGCTACAGCTTCTATGAGACAGACTCCAGCAAGGACAACTAGAAGGTGTTGTCCGTATAGAGCAGAGCGCTTGACTAGAGAGCTTGAAAGTGGAGAGTGAAATCCACAAAGATTTAGAGACATGGAGGTATTGGAGATCTTGGAGATTTTGGAGATGTTGAGATGTGTCAGGGCCACCAACTTATATACACGTGGTCCTCGCAAGTTGACCTCAATTGAGGAGAAGCTTCCTAGTGTGTGGTGGCAATAGCTACCTCTTGGCTTTACAGTTATGAACCTTCCTTCTAAAGGAAGCCTCCTCCATCTTTGTAATATTACTTGGCTTCGAAATCAGCTCTGGTGAAGCTTCTTCACGAAGGAACCTTCACCCAGCTTCGTGATGAAGTTTCTTCATCATGTGGCTTTTTCAAGAAGCTACCCTTCTCCACCGTTTATTCTGTTGTACAGGTTGATGTAGATTGTAGATCTCCATCCATCAGAATCTTGAAGAATATCTCTCATTGTAGACAGGTGGCGTCACTTCTTCAGACATTACGTACGTTAGAGATGATGTAGTGGATGTTGCTCTCCAACCTTGGCTTCATGTAAGCTAGATAGGATTAGGTATTCCAACCTCATGTTCTTGTACAGCATTGTGCAGTGCATAGCTCCCCCTCTCCTCGGAAGAGGGCACAGGCATGTGCCAACCTCATGCGCCTGTATTTACTCCAAGCCCCTTTCAACCCTTTTAGGAGTAGTAGACCAGATTAACTTTGGACGTCTTTGGATGAAATTCCCATCCGAGCCGCATACGAAAATTTTACAGAGAAATCCGTAAAACATTGTGGAGACCTCCAATTTAAGAACCGATTATGACATGCTGAACATGTAAATCAGCACAGTTATTGGACAATCCAACAGTTACTAACAGCGATGATTGCTCCAAAACGCCACGTGTACTCCTCCACACTAGATTACTAATGCAAGTGTTGAAGCTTGTACCACGCATCAAGATCTTTGCATATCTTTCCACCTTTCCAAAGTGGGCGGGGATGGCACGCGTGATGTCCATCCAGTTCTCCGATGGGATCAAAGGGTTGTGCCATGTCAGATTCATCTGCTCCAGAGGTACAGCACTTGCAGTCAACGATGTGAGAGCGATCGTGTGAATCGTTGATCCAACTCCGCCCGTCTCTTGCTGCCATTTGATGGTCTCTAGATCGCACCATGAAGTGAACACCGTGCTGCACAAAAGTGAGGCCACGTAGTCAAATTCTCCTTTTCTCATTCTTAACTCTAGTATTGGTGACATGCACCTGCAAAATTGTCAGCCACATCCAAACTGTAGATCCGTTGGGATTTTTAGGATCAAACGGTTTCAAGAGTGTTCAACAAAAGTTGCTTGATTCTATCGGTCAGCACTGCTTCACGCGCACTTGCATATTCCCTTAACTCCTTCATAGTTGTGGTGAGTTGTTGAAGCAGATGGTTGAGGAGGCTCTCGAGTCTCAACAAGTTTTGGTACATGTCTTCATTAATGTGAACTTGTCAATCAGCGCCTCTCGTAATGCCTAGTATCGTCTTGAATGGAGGTGGTGGAGGCAAAGGGTTCACCGAGCTCTAGGGGTCCGTCACGAAGATGGTCGTCTGAGTCATTGGAGCTGTGCCATTTGCCGAAAATCTTGCAGCTACTACCTATTTTTTTTTAGAGTGTCTTGGACCGCCAACTACTGATTCTCCATCACGAAAGTCTTCACCATTGACTAGTGCTCATCGGTGGGTGCATTTGCTCGTTTCACCATCATCATCACAAGGTACGATGGAGGTACGCCAAAGACTTGTGTGACGTGGTTGCCTTCTAGAAAATGTGTTGGTTGTCCTTCCAGTGACACTGCTCTTTAATACCAACTATTATGTAAAGCATAATGTGGATGGTTCACATGTATGAGATGCAGGACAGAAGACGCTTAAATAAACTGGGACAATTGGAACATGTGTAATTGATAGTGAATGTTCTTCACTGTCAGAACCGTCAAGTGCATGTATGCAAAACAGAAAATAATGAATGCTCAAGGAGAACCACGCATGCGATGTCGCATCATAAGATGTAGCTTTGAGAAACTCCACCGAGAAGTCAGGGAATTTCAATAATATCTAGGCACAATTTTATAAAAGCCAAGTGTCGTCAAGAAGACCAAAAATAATCAAAACATCGATGTAATGCACAACAGTTATGTCGACCGATCTAGAAAATGGTTAGAGTTGTTATTACCTCTTGGAAAGGGACACCGGAGGTCAGGGCAAGTGGCCACAATACCCTTGGCCAGTTGGTGTAGACATCCTTAGGTTGATGCGCAGTGGGTCACGAAGGTAATGAGGAAAGTGTCTACGTGCAGAGTGTAGGGAATTGTGTAGGTAAGTGGCATAACATACCACACATGATCTCACTAATTTGCCACTAATCACATATTTTGGAAATCAAGTGGGTCTCTGCAATGGACCTAAGGTAAATGCAAGCACCAGTAGAAGGAATTGAAATTTTCAAGACATATGCCTATGCAAGTCGCTACACAATAGTGTATGTCATGATGCATGTAAATAGGTACAAAGATAGAAGTGGAAGGGTATACAAGATTGTAGAAAGCCTGTAGAGACGGAAGCTGAGTCAATTCACCTGGTAATGCAAGTTGTATTACCTTTTAAAGAGCCTTTTTTTGGACCATCTCCAAACAATGATAGTGCCTCTTTTACATATCATCTCTTGGAACTTGAACCAGCTGCTATGCACCCATGTACATGGATGAAATCCTTGTCATAGGTCCCTCTACAAATTTAACATGAGAAATGCTCCTAATGATGTTCAAAGAGGTGAACATGAATCCCTTGGCATAATTTGGGAGGCTGAGCAACAAGTTGTGCAAATTCAATTTAAGCCGGGAGACCTTATGCACAGGAGGAGGGGAGGGGTATGAGCACCTCAACCGGTCCGACTGGCAGGTACGGGGTCCCTTGATCAGGAAAAAACTAAGGCACTGGGGATCAACGGGGAAGACCGTTACTGAGTAGTGCAACATATTTAGATCACGCATGCATGACGCTAGGTCCGCATAGCCTTACTTGTCTTATTTCATGGGAAACCATGCACATGGAAATAAGACCTACATTGCTCAGGCATGCAAGGAGCTTGAATGCTCCTCCATGTCCAAGGGTGCGACCAACAAGTACATCATGTATATTAGCATTTTAAAGAACTTGGAGGTAAGATACCATGTAGATTGAATTCCTAAAGGGGCATATAAGGATTGGTAGAACATCAGTGTTGTTGTGTGCATATGAAAGATTGGATTTCTAATGGTGAACAAAACCAATAAGAAATTAAACGTTGAGTATTTAGTAGTGATATCTATTGTGCTGGAGGTGATGCACCTACAAAACCTCCTTTGTGCCATTGGATTCCAGCAAGTGAGGTCTACATGAACGTCATGTCAACAATAGATCCTGATTAATCAATGTAATCATGAGAACAGACCGAGCACATTGAAACTTGTAGTTATTAGAAATGCTAGAAGATCCTCCATGATACTTTATACTAAAGTTCCTCTTACATTCAAGTTAAATAATTTCTTTGCTTGTCTTACAAGCACCAAAGCCGTTCCATATCTATTGATAGAAGGGCTTTAGATTATTGTTCTCACACCTTAGTGCATGTGCTTTTTATGTGAGGAGCCCATGTTCAATCCTTGTGTTACTATTGAAATTGAGATAGCCCTCTTCCTACCCCAGTCAATTACAACTAAGAGCAATGAAATAGAAGGAGGACATGTTTTGACAACAAGTAAATGCCATTTGGTGCTCGTGCACATTCTAGGCGCAATCACAATGGCAATTCACACAAAACTTGGAAGAATGTGAGCACCGGATCGGCTTCTGATGCACAAGGTCCTTTTGTCATTTTGAGTTTTAAAACTTTAGAGCAAATGGTACGCATACAAGCCAAGGACGTGAACAGGCAGTTTGACCAAAAGCCGCCGCCACATTGACAATATGGACTCGGACAAAGCATGTTGAGAACTAGTTGAGAAGAAAGTATGACCAATTCAAGAATTGAGAATGACACCTCGTTGCATTGTAGAAACACGCAAATCTCAAGGACACTGCAACAACTTGTACATGTATCCAACTCAAAGAAACGACAAACATCTTTTAATAAGATTGTCTTTAAAGAACAGTCTTCTTCATACGTGTTACAAGAGAAGAGGCTGCAATTGGAGAATAGTGATGACATTCTTCACACACCAAAGGATGATCAAAAGCTTCACATTGGACCGTCAAAGTTGGTCATGCTTGTCTTTGTAATCAAAAGCAAACATACAACACGCCTGTAAGTATCATGCAACATCATACATTTTGAGTTGAAAGGGAGTTAGAACTTTGTCACAAAGAAATTTTTAAGATGCTCGATTTTCATCAACTCAAGAAATGACGACAATAAGGGGAAATGGCCCTTCTTCCCTCCGTACGTATAAACACGTAAAATATTACCAACGACTTTGTACTCGGCATTAAAGAGGAGTGTTAACAAGGCAAAGGGTATTGGTTGCTAATTCAGTCATTGAAGTTCAGTTAAAGAGCAGTGACGCACGCGGTTGCCACATACGACCGTAAAGCGTAATGGAAATTCCAGCTAGACGACGCTCCTCGTGAGCTCCAGGAGGCAAACAATCAAGCACCAAATGGCACACTTTGAATATCTTCATAATATTGTTCTAACATGGACATATGCGTGGGTAAGGATAGGGATGTGGATGTGGGTGTGGATGGCTGTGGATATGCCATGTCGGTTGGAGATTAGAATGTGGCTAAAGGTGGGGATTTGTGTGGAAGTGCGTGGATGTGGGCATAGCTGTGGGTGTGAACTTTATGCAAACTCTTCATTTTTTTCGCATAATTTCTTTCGTTCATGTGCGTAATCATGGATGTTCATTCTTGTGTGGATGTGCAATGGTGTGGATGTGTGTGTGGATGTTTGTGGGGATACGGGTAGGTATAAGGATGGATAAAAGTATGAGAGTTAGGTTGTATGTAGGTGTGGACGTGGTTGTGGATGTGGCATGGGTGAAATTGGAGATGTGGATTTGGGATGGGGGTGGATATGGGAGCGTGTTTTATTAAGGGTGTGTCATATTGCTGGGTACGGATGTGGATGAAGATGGGGTGAAAAGGAGATGTAAATGGGGATATGGATAGAAATTGGATTAGAGGCAAAGATGGAGGGTAGCCGTTGAAGTTGTTGAGACTGAGGATGGAGTTGGCGTGGATGTGGATGTAGATATTAATTTGGGTGTGTTGTGGATGTGGATGTGCTAAAGAGGTGGGTTCTGATAAGGATGTGGGTGTGGATGTGGATGTGTTGTGGATGGGAATATGGATGTAGGTATGGACATGGGTGGGGATGGGTATGAAGATGTAGTTTGGATTGAGGGTGAGGGGAAGGGATGGCGATGGGTGTTAGGATGGAAGTAGATGTGGAGATGGATGTGGATATGCTTGTGCGTGTGAATGTTGATGTTGATATGGGCATTAGTGTGGTTGTAAAAATGGATGTGTCATGGATGCGTATGTAGGTGGGAGTACTGTTGTGAATGTGATTAAGGTCGAGGATGGCTATATGGAGGAACATGGGAATAAAGATGCCAGTTGGAACAAAATGTGGACATGGGTAAAGATGTGGGTGTTGATGGGAGTGGAGGTGTTAGTGTGGGTGAAAGTGGGATGGGGGTGTCAAAACGTGTTGGATGAGTTTTGGAGTAACTGTGTGGATGAAGTTTGTTGTGGGGTTGTACGGATGATCATATGAAGGTGAGGGGGAGATGGGATGGAGTTTATGTACGAGTAGATGTATCTTTTGTGTTTACGCATGGATTGTGTGGGTTTGTATGTCAGTGTGTGTTTGTAGTGAACATAGATGTGTGTCGACATGGAGATAGGGAAGGGTTTGCATTTACGTGTGTGCATGCATGTGTGTCCAAATATCATGTTTTGTGTTTGTTAGTGTAATAATGAATGGGTGGATGTATGTACGTACGTGGTTATGCACGTGTGTGTATTTGTGTGTGTGTGTGTGTGTGTGTGTGTGTGTGTGTGTGTGTGTGTGTGTGTGTGTATGCATGGATTCTTCTATGTTTATATGTGTGGATGTGCATGTGGGTATTTGACCGAGTGTGCTAGTGGATGCGTGTGTTGTTTTGCATATGAATGAGGGTAACTCTATGAATCTGAATTTTTGATTACATATATGTTTGTATTGGTTGTAGTGTTAGTATGGATATTGATGGAGATTTCAAGGAGGACAAGGTTGGACTTCGGACTAGGGTTGGATGTGCAGGTGTGGATGAGTAGGGTGTGTGTGTGAGGGTGTGAGTGGGGATGTGAGATGTGGGTGTGGATGTAGGTGAGGGTGTGGACGGTTCTATTTGTGGAAGTCTGGGTAGATGTGGGTTTGAATATCAAAATCTCCTCCCTTTTCTCTCTCACTTCGTGAAAGTTAAGTAGGATAGTGGAAAAAACCACCTCCAATGCTTTGACAAGTTTTATGCTTCTTGTCTAATCGCAGCGTACAGACCATATGTGGGAATAAAAGTGATCCTATTTTTGGGGTCTAGAGTCGAGCCCAACTCTACGTCAAGTTTTACTTACATCCATATGAACGACAAGGGGAGTGTTGCGATGGAGAATCCACTGCTTCACTCCTCCTCCACTCTTATCAATCCGCTAGGCTCTTGTTCCACGTGGCTCTAACACGTGCAAAGATCGGCTAAGGTAAAGGCTTAGATAGAAACCATGCCCTATGAAGACAGTGTTTGTAGCGGCACGACTCGTCTCAGCCAAAATAGTTGAGGTAGCCATGTACGCGCCCTCCGTAAACTTTACTCAAAGGTTTGACCGTGTTTGTATGTGGAAGGTGTTTTTCCTTTTTTTCATTTTTCTTCATGTTTGTCCCAGACTGGCATGCTGGTTTTGGTATTCTTCCCTACATCGACACCTGACATGTCATGTCCATTTGTTCTTCGATTCCTCCATGCGGGTTTGGCACTGGTTCTTGACAGACATCTCATTTTAAAAGATAAAGCGACCGAGCGTGGTTGGAGGTGGTAAAATTTGTTGGGATGTGTCCGAACGCGGTCGGAGGTGTGAGAATGGAGGTTTTGGCGGAGTTGCATACAAACCGGTGGATTAATGCAAGCATCATGTGAAACTTCAAACTTTAAAAATCACGCTTCAATGGGATTTCCTACAAGTGAAGTCGGGCCCCACGACAGTCAACAGACATTTCTCCTTGTGTCTAATGGCCCCCATCAATACGTATTAGTGTTACATACCCCAACTTCCTCAATGTTTTGTCTCTATGCCTTATGAAGTGTGGCCCCACCTTCAAAGGACTAGTCTGGTAAGTTTCCGTTCTACTACTAGTCGCAAAGCGGCTCAAGAATTTTACACAAGTACTTGAAAAGGCCAACAAGTACAATTCTAAGTATTGATCTTTGTAAGATACATTAAAATAAATCACAAAGTACGTTGATTTCAGCAAGAACCGGTGAAAAAAACCACAAGCCACGAGTGTAGGATGGGACATTTGGTGCACAATCATCTCAGACACGAGTGTAAATTATCACCTCCATTACACCCAACGAACCAGAGCTAATAATCTCCTGTGTCCTATGTTTATTTTTGTTTACCCCATACTCGTTATCACCATTATCACATCAGCCAACGATCTCAAATACATTCAAGATGCAACACAGGCAAATGTACTTGGGTTTGAAACCACGTAAACATGTGTTGTCTTGATATCGTGGGGATGGATGGGTCATCCTATGTCGAAAGGGAGCAGTGTGAAGGACTGGTTGTAACGCTACACGAGTGTGTATTGTATGTACACTGCACCGGATGTATGCATGTGTACACCAGGTTGGAAAAACCGGACTCCTCATGTTTTCTAGCAAACTACGGGTTTTTTGCTAATTAACCTCTTCGTGAAGAGGTTCATACACAGGTTACTTCCCCTTCTTCCTTGAGTTTTTGTTTCAGAAGGGCTTCACGAGATAAAGGCACACCTTGGTGGTAGCATATAAGGCCAAAAGGCTACACAATGCCTTGCTTAGATAGGCAGTCAGTGACATACGAATGACAGTAAAACAACAAACTTGGCTAAATCAATGGGATTTGAACCACCATTTGCAAATCAAGCGACCAGTTACCATTACCCCCCACTATATTTGGTTCCATTCTTGCTCCCAGACACAGTCCCAAGCTATGGATGAAGTATGTACATCCCCATTGGTGTGTATAACGCAAAGGGGAGGATTGTGCCATGCTTTTACGGGGGATGAAGATGTGTTGTGTTGTTGATATAATTCCCCTATATGAGTCCAAGGAAGTTAGGAGAGGAAAATTAAAAACTCAAATGAAACCTCGAAAGACAAAATTTGTGATGGCTCACCTCTTAAGTGGAATGCTCTTATAACCCAATACTAAGGAAGAAATATTGGACGATTGTGCCGAGGAGGAGACACTTTGGTAAGATCAAGATGGAGTGCAATGGGTCAAATGTGAAAAATTACTGTATCAATTTTGCACAAAAGCATAAGAAGAGAGGTTTTTTTTTTAAGAAGAGGATGCGAGAAGTAGCCAATTGATCTTATACGTCCAAACCTGCACTACCACGTTTTTCACAGGCTCATAGATGGTTCCATTCGTCGAAGCTAGTTCGCCCCAAGGCGGTGGTCATTTTGTCGCTCAATCAAGGGGCGGACTTACAAGTTACCCCTATTCTCGCCGGGCCATCTTTGTGTTGCCCCCATTTCGAGCATTATGTCCAAGTCACCCCTATTCTGCATTTTTGGGGAATCATCTCCAGAATTCCCAGCCAAAATTAGAATGTATCGTTGTCTTACTCCCATTATCGACACATTATCGCCAGTTCGTCCCCGTTTTTAGGGGAAATGTAGCGATAAATGAACCTTTTCGGGCATCATGAGAATAAGTGAAACAATGGGGGCTTCCGATGCATCAGTTAACAAATGGGGGTATCCCGTAGATGGTCTCTCTAAAATGGGGGCGACTTGTAGGTAAGCCGTGAAGCAAGGTCGGTCATCAAAGTTGGGGCCCATTCCGCAATGTTTCACATTTCTTTCCAGAGTGCCCCAGCCTCGATCTCTTTCTCAATGCTTCATCGAAACTGCAGGGTCCATCGTGAACGACAACAAATCGGACAGAGCTCAAAGTACACCAATGTAAAGAAAAAAAGATTAAACGAGAACACAGTTGGCAAAAGCTTTCCAACGCACCACTTCAAATGTGATTGTTGTGGGTCAGATTGACAGACGGATCGAAGCGATCGGTGAGTGGCCTATAGAAGTGCGTCTGTAATCAATACGTGTCATCATCGCCACCTTTCATAGTGGCGTCCGGTCAGGTTATCCTCGCAGAAAGTTGTCGAACACGCAAAAACTCTGTTTGCCGCTCGTCGTTCAACGGTCTCTCGCATGTTGAGCACGCGGTTGGGATGTTGTCGGATCTCAGCTTGGTGAACAAGGGATGCGACCTGCCCGTCGGTTCCCCTCTTCCCGCGTTCGCATCCTTCCCTTGAGATTTCAAAACTTCAAATTTACAATGAAGATACCACCTGTAATTCTAACCACGCATCGCCCTTCTAAGTGCGCTCTGGTGGGGTTTCGTTCCACATTCCCACCCAAGGTGACCCGACGCATACTGGATAGGGCAGGAAGTAGACGGTCTGTTTCCATCAGGGAGTGGCGATGATCCAGCACAGCTCCATGCCAATGAATTGCTAACATCCTTGATTTGACCCATGTGTTCAAGGAGAGACGTGTATGTACACACGTTTCTCAGTACATGCAGCCACAACTTCAAAACATGAAAGAGAAAGTCTTTGCTGCAACCAATATTGACTATCACAGCACAAAGGAAAGAGTAAGAAACTGAAAAAAAAAAGAGCACCAAGACCAAAATGCAAGAAGCTTTAGAATCAACATTGAAGGTGTGAAATACAAAGTGTTTTCCAAATTATAACAATGCTTCCACATCATCATTATTAAGGCAAGAGCACACATTCTTACGACCATGAAACGAAATCACTGTCCTCATGCACACTAAGCTCACAAGAACATCCTCATACAAGTTTCAAAGTCAAATTTAACCATCTGAAAACCCATGCACATGCCTCACAAAACAATCCGCCAAGTAGCAATTTTAATGTTTTTCAAAACATCATATACGTTAAGATCATATTTTTCAGAACATTTTACCGCACGGATACGAGAAGTAATACAAAGGAAGCATTTTGCCAACATCATAGAATTTCAGATAACTTCGTATCATGATCTTGTAGGTCAACGCAAAAGTTCAAACTCCATAAACCTATTGCCACGTTCTCCTTAATGTATTTTCTATCACTATCTGATTTCTTAACATATTAACATGAATCAATGGGAATTTCTAAAAAAATACGATCAAAAAGCATGACCTAGTGGGCTCCATGGTATCCCTCTTAAAACAAAATTTTCACGTATCAACCCCATAAATTGACACAATAGGGAAAGGTTTACAAGGAGTCTTGTAAGCACTTCATTAAAGACACCCATTTATCGCACTCAAATGATGCATGGAGTGAACCATTCTAATAATTTCTATTTAGCTTTAAATACAAATGAAAGATCATAACACGTCTTGTAAAATGAAATAAAGACTCCATATTTGGCACGAACTGTGCCACTAGTATTATGTAGGGGCCTGTAGCATATGGGTAGTCAGAATCAATGGCTTCAGGATCAAAGATTCTGCATCACAATGGTTTTTGCATGGTGGGCTCGAGATTCATTCCAAATCAACAACATTATTGACCGAGTATTAGGGTTTGGGTGAAACGCACTGATGCAAAGGGTAATCAACACTTAGAACGAGGGAGTGTAGCACAACAAGTGCCAATTGGCTTAATCAAGTGTCCTTAGCCTCTCAATGGTTATATGAGATGGCTGAAGGAGTCGATAACTTTAAGAATTATAGACTTGGCATAGTCACTGAAAGATCACGTTCCAATGTGTTACACCAGAAGGTAAACATTAACCAAATTCTTACACGTGATTGGTGATGTCAATGTACTTGCATGTGTGCATGTAAATTTAGTTTGAAAGCAAATGCAACCATAAAGATAGATAGAAATTTATTTTAATTTTGATGTAATCATAGTTTTACACTGATAAAGAGATGGCTATATACATATGCTACGTACATTATGATATTGACATGAAGATGTTTTAAAAACTTTCATGTGTAAGAAGTTTTCCCTAAGCCACATCCACGTTGAAAAGTATATTTGATTACTTTCAAGATATTACGATCGCTAAGATGTCATGAATATATCATTGATTCGGTGTTCAAACAAGGTTATGTTATACATCACTCATTAGGAAAGTGAAGGTTTGTTATTGGAACATTAGTATCAGCTTATGGGGTAATAGAAGAATTGTTACAGAATGAAAAGGGAAGAATAACTATTGAGTTTTTAAGGACATGATAGAAGTTGAAATGAATGCATGGTTCACCTTGTGCATTGAACAATTACGAGGGTATTGATAAGTTTGTCAAGCTTAAGTTTATAATGATAGTGGAATTTATTCTAAGAGAACACTATCTCTTGTGGTTAAGTAGGTGACATGCTTGAATTAGGGTTCATGAATTTGTTTGTACTTTTTGAAGTGTTTTTTTCGTAATGTGTTCCTTTAAAATTTATTTTTCACTCATTAGTCATGTACGTATGAGGAACCAATGTTCAAATGTATCGTGCATCATTAGGTGTACATAAAGTAAATTCTAAGAATTTCCTATAATGTAAATGGTCATGTTTTTTTCACTGTCATTATTTGCAAATGATGAGAGTAGTATTGGTGGAATGATGTGTGAAATTTATAAGGAGAAATGTATTAGTGAAAAAACAAATGTGTTTAGAGCCATCTTATTAAGAGATGATACTATCCCCATACTTATGTATTACTCCAAAGGGCAAGCAAATGAAGTAATTTACTACTTAATAAAATAGTCTGATAAATTTCCCTAATACCACATGATTTTGATGATAATAGTTTTTTTATTGTAAAGTTCACGAATTTGGGTGCAAGTATGAAAATTCTTAAGTTGTATTGAAAACGGATAATTATTTGATACCTGCTTCATCTGGGCGTGTTTAGTGTTTCACCATTATTTTAGCTCAGTTCGTTGTGGGTAGGAAATATGGTTTCGATGGCTGAGGAGACCATGTGGCAAAGCCATGTAGACCCCTTCACAGACTGTGAAACTTTGACGTTTTTGTATCAGGTTGGTGGTGAACAAGGCCTCTAAAGACAATATTCTTTGAATCAATGCATTCCACACAACATGATTTTGTCGGTTATCAACCACAAGATAATAACTAAACTTGGTGTTGAATCTAGATTATAGCCCATAACTGTTTTTTTTGTCGCAATCATATGGCTGTAAGGTATATTAGAAAGAGAGGTACATAAGGTTTTTAAAAATTTTAAATTGATTCTGTATGTAAGGTATATATTTCCTATGTTTGTTTCATTTTTTTTGTAGATTTATTTGCTTGTTTTATAATGCGTATTTGAATTTTCATATTATTAGATTATTGGAAAATATTTGAAATACAACCTAAAAAATATGATCAGTGATGGACTTAGGAGCTACCCACGTCCATTGTTAAAACTTCCACCACACTTCATCTTCCTTTACCTTTAATTTTGTTGCGTCCTTTCCTTTTCCAGGAATTTTTTGATAAGATACATTTCTGAGTTCAGGAGATTCTCCCATCAGGAACGGCAGTAGAACCATAAGATAACTTCATTGTGAACGATGGTTTGTTGTCAACTGCTAAGACCGTATTGCCTGGTATTGGGTTGACCTGATCTTATTGTGAAGACGTGGGTGTGCTCGAAGTTCAAGTCCCGATGACAACATCGTCGACAGAATTATCCCAATCTTACGGTTTTCGAGAAGATCGAGTTTTCATCGTTTCGACCGCGCTGCTGCGCACGAGTCTACCGCGACACAGTTTGTCGCAGCCGCAGCAGCTGCTGTACCACTCACGTCGATCACAACGCCGCTCCTCATCCCGCCGCCGCTGCTGTGAGCTCCAGCGCAGCAAGGCCGCCTGGCGTGGGCTGTCGCCTACCGCCCACACACCACCCGTGCGAGATGCGTCGTGCCACCCCCCGTCACGTTGAGAACGTTACGGGGGTGGCATTTCTGCCGCTCTCCCTCCCTCCCCTCTCTCACGTTCTCCCGCTTCCCGCTGCTGACCGCCTACCCGCCTCCTGCTCCCATTCGCCACAACAGCCGCTAGACGGGACGTTTTTCAGCGCACACCGTCGTTCCACCTTTGGCTCGGCCACCGCCGGCGCTCATCGCGAGCCCACCACTCCCCACTCAGAACACGCCCACAGGCACCCATACGAGCACACAGCTCTTGGCAGCAGGCGCAGGCGCATGACCCGTTGGCCGCACAACGCCAACGCAACGCAGCATTCGGAGCACACTCTACTCGCCGACGCTGCGCTTTTGGCCGCCGTCCCACTGACCATCACTCCCGACTCGCGTCGTAAGCGCGATTCCACTCGCCGCGCCGCGCATCCTTAGCTCGGGACCACTCGCAAGTAATCCGACACTACAAGTACTCCAATTTTTTGCCCCTTCCTCTTCCTGCTCCGCCAAGTTAACCCTACCCGAAGACTTCCTTTCTGCATCCTGACAGCTCAGTCCTCGCTCTGCCTATCTGAACAAATGGCACAGAACTCGAGCCCTACAGACCCGCTGCAGCAGCTGCAGCGGCAGCAGCAACAGCAGCAGCAGCAGCAGCAGCAGCAGCAGCAGCAGCAGCAGGGGCAGCAGCAGCAGCAGCAGCAGGGGCAGGAGCGACCATTCCCGCTGCAGCTTTTCTCCGGAGCCGAACCAGCAACAGCCACGCACCCCCTCGTGACCACCGACGACGACGACAACGACGACGATGACGTCATGATGGCGTACGACCAGCCGCCAGTGGGGGGAGGGGTGGGGGGGGCGCCGCCGTCGTCTTCGGGGCCGGGGTCGGACAAGCCCCCCCTGTCCGTGCCCGTGAACCGGTGGGGCCACTCGCAGGAGCCGCCGATGTGGAACACGCGCAAGGAGACGGACGTGGTGCGGCTGCTGCACCGCGAGCTCACGCGGCAGCAGCGCAGCCAGCGCGGCTTCTACCAGGGCTTCATGCGCGACGCGTTCGCCAAGGTGGCGACGGTGCTGAACCGGCGTTGGGGGGACGACATGGAGTGGATCCAGATCAAGAACAAGTTCGACAACATCCGGCGCTACTACCGCTTCTCGCTGTATCTGAGGCGGCTACCCGGGTGGAAGTGGGACGACAAGCGGAAGACGCCGGTGAACACGAGAGACAAGTGGGCGGAGGTGCTGGCCATCAACAAGGACTTCCGATGCGTACGTTTCTGTTGATTTTCGTTCGTTCCCTTGTTTTGGGGTCGGGCGGGGGTTGGGGGGGGGAGGGGAGGGGGGGGATGTGCGAGGGGCTGGTGGGAGTCCTGCTGGTGGTGCTCTGTGATGTGCTGCTGCTTTGTTGTGGTGTGCTGTTGATGTGTTGTGGTGTGCTGTTGATGTGTTGTGGTGTGCTGCTGATGTGTTGTGGTGTGCTGCTGCTTTGTTGTGGTGTGCTGTTGATGTGTTGTGGTGTGCTGTTGATGTGTTGTGGTGTGCTGTTGATGTGTTGTGGCGTGCTGTTGATGTGTTGTGGTGTGCTGTTGATGTGTTGTGGTGTGCTGTTGATGTGTTGTGGTGTGCTGTGGATGTGTTGTGGTGTGCTGTTGATGTGTTGTGGTGTGCTGTTGATGTGTTGTGGTGTGCTGTTGATGTGTTGTGGTGTGCTGTTGATGTGTTGTGGTGTGCTGTTGATGTGTTGTGGTGTGCTGTTGATGTGTTGTGGTGTGCTGTTGATGTGTTGTGGTGTGCTGCTGATGTGTTGTGGTGTGCTGCTGATGTGTTGTGGTGTGCTGTTGATGTGTTGTGGTGTGCTGTTGATGTGTTGTGGTGTGCTGTTGATTTGTGGTGGTGTGCTGTTGTGTTGTGGTGTGCTGTTGATGTGTTGTGGTGTGC